>CM021107.1:529933749-530228477 GCA_007115665.2 Sequoiadendron giganteum | reverse complement strand
AACCCTCCTTGAAGGCTGTGCCTCCTTTTTACCAAGGGCTTTTGTAGCACTCTTCTAACTATATTAATATATTTTCTTTAGTCACAAATTTCATTTAAATTTATTAGCATTCACTTCTTCATCTCTTTTCTTAATGAGAATCCCAAGGTGCTTTATTATCTTGTTTTGGTAGGCCTTGTTCATTGAGGTCTTTTTTATCACTTTTGGGTAGTTTTTGACACTATCTGGGCAAGGGGTATAATGTTCCTATAAAGGTTTTCACTACTTTATTTTAGTGGGTTTGATGGAAACATCATTATTTTCTCTTATGCTTTGTTTATACTTAATATGGAACCCATTGGAGAGATGGATGGGATGCATGGTTAAAGGGGGTACCGATGCTTGGAGTTTTGATGTAGTATCATCATAGGAGTCTTAATAATATTGTATCACCCATAAATATTTCTTGCTTTGTTGCCTATTTTGGTTTTCTGAACACAAGATTAGCTTGTGTGCACTTGTGCACTTTGATGTTTTCTATAAGAGTGTTTGTTAGAGATAATTTTCTTGCTTGCAGATTTTTGCAATTCTTGTACTTTTGCAAAAAGAGTCTATACCACCAAAATTCCTATCACCTTGTTAAGGTGCCTTAAGTACTTAGTTTTGTTGTGAATAAGAATATCGTCAAAGAAAACAAGGACAAACTTCCTCAACTATTTGATGAACACTTGGTTTATGCATGACTAGAAGGTTGCAAGGGTGTTTGTCAAACCAAACAACATGACTAGTAATTCGTAATGCCCATAGTGACACCAAAAGGCTATCTTGTGGATATTCTCCTCTCAATTGCAGATCTAATGGTAGCTCGATTTGAGGTCTATCTTTGAGAAATAGACCACTCCATGAAGCTCATCTATCAATTCATCGATCCTAGGAATTGGGTATCAATTGTTGATAGTCTTATTGTTTAATGCTTTGTAGTCGATGCACATCCTCATTGTGGCATCTTTCTTTTTCACAAGGACTACAGAAGAAGCAAAAGGATTTGAACTAGGCCTAATGTGCCCCATGTCCAAAAGTTCCTTTATTGCTTTCTATCTCCTCCTTATGTCTTCTAGGATGGCAATAAGGAGTAGTAATGATGAGTTTAGCACTCTCCTCCAAGTCAATAACATGCTCAAATAGCCTTTGTAACATAGTCTTCCTAGAGGAATGTCATTGAAACCTAGCTATGCTTGTTCAAGACATCATATACATCTAGGTGGTATGCTTTCTTGCCTTTGGGAGAGTTTCTCACTAATACCAAGCACTATGTAACCCAATCTACATGTCCATGACTAAAAATTCTCTCCACTCTCTTTGCAAATACAATTCTTAGTACTCCATTCATCATTCCACAAAGTACCACTTCCTTTCATTCAGATTGGAACTCTAGTTCCATGGCTTGGAAATTGTGTGGTTTCTCACAAATGAATGCAACCACTAAATACCCAAAACCAAATTTGTGTCTCCTATGTTGACCATGTAGAAATCATCGTTCATATTACAGCCTCATAGAGTAAGATCTAACTAAGAGATCATTTTGGTGCATTGGATAGAAAAACCATCAACAACCGTCACATTGAAACCTTCGAAGTCTTCTATTTTGTTACCCCACTTTGCCACTAATCCATTATCTATGAAATTATGACTAGCACCAATGTCAATGAGGACGGTGACGCTTTGTCCCCTCAAAATCCCAATTTTTTAAAAAGGGTTGTACCTTAGAGAACCAAAGAGCTCAGCAAAGGTGCTTCCTGACACTTCTCCTTCCTATGGTTTTTCTTTGTCTTCTTCACCTCTCCAATTCAAGTTCTTTGCTCTTCAACCCTCAACTTGTCTTCAAAAACTAACTCAATGTAGTGCACTTGTCCTTTTCCAAGACACCTATGTACTAGCGACCAAGGCTCTCTGCAAGTGAAGCACAACTTCTTCTCAACTCATTGTTCACCTCTATGTCTTGCCTTGAGGGGTAGTTCTTGGGCTAATGCATCTTCTTATGAAAGACTTCTTTGGAGGGATAAGTATTTTTCTAAAACTCGTTCCTTTGCATAAAAGTCTCATGTGCCAAGGCCCTCTTGATTGCATCTAGTAGGGAAGGTGATTAAAATGCCTTGACCAATCCCTTGAGAGACTCAATTAATCCATCGATGAAGAGCCTACTCAACCTTCTTGTGATATCAGGTACCATTAAGAATATCTTTTGAAATCTTGTCACATAATTCTCCACTAAACCATATTGTTTGAGTCTAGCTAATTCTCTAAAATGTATTTTAGGATCCTTTCAATCAAACCTCTTGATTACTAGCCTATAGACTCGTATGAGTTGATGGAGCCATAACCTTGAGTGACCAGTCAACGATACCACTATTCATGTGCAATACCCTCCAAATGCAAGGTAGCAAACTTGGAAGCCTCATCTTCACTCGTAGGCTTGAGAGTAAAGTATTTGTCTAACTTTTGCACCCATGCACGAGTGGTGCATTTGTTGGATCCATCGTAGGTGGAAAATGTTAACTTCCCCAAGCCATGTTGCACATCTCATTGGGAAGCTTGTGGTCTAGGTTCAATTCTTGGGCAACTATTACTTGACTTCTTCAAATTTATGAAGTTAGTAAGGGACATTTCAGCCTAGATTTCCTCAAGAAGGGCTTGATAATCAGTGTTACAAGTTGTAATGTCATCAATAATTAAACTTTAAGCTTCAACTTCTTCAACTTCAAGAACCCCTTCCTCCCTACAAATGAAAGTAGATTGGAATGGTCTAGCAAATAAATAAGGACAGTCCTTTGGGTGTTGGTGGGAGTGACATTACAATTGTTAGCCTCAAAAGTGTTTCCTTCACCAATTTCTGGTTTAGGTGCATTCATATTATTGTCCATCTTGTGCAACATTTGTACCAACATATCTAGCATCATATCAAACTTCCTTTCTAGCCAAGTCTCAAGGCTCTCTCCTACATTAGACCTCTTTTCCTTTTCTACTATAATATTTGACTCTAGCACAATTTTTGAAGGAAGAGTTTTTATCTCTGGATTCTCTAAAAAGTGGCTTTGTTTTTTGATAGTATCTAGCTGATCTATCGCTGGAACGCTTAATATTTCTGCATGAAAGGGATTAGCTCTAAAAATAACGCAGAATGGCAAGATCACTAGTTCTGATACCACTATAATGTCCCCAACAAAATATTAATGTAAATATTACTCAAATCCTCTACTAAAAGTATTCAAATCTAAATACTTTACCTAGACCTTATAAAACCCAAATTTCTTTAGAATTTTAACATTAACAGTAACAACCCAGATTACAATGAAACCCATTACAAGAAATATTACTCCAAAGCTTTTCTTGCATTCAACAACTCGGTAATACATTACAAAATGTTGGCAAAATAGCAATAACAATTGGAAATGAAGCTTTTACACCCACAACCACTTGCATGTTGGTCATACTTGATGCAATGGAAACCCATCACCATGAAAGCTCAAATATGACCCTTGAGTGAGATCATTCATTTGGCCAAAGGAGTTTCAACCTTTAACACATGTGA
Source organism: Sequoiadendron giganteum (assembly GCA_007115665.2). Classification (NCBI taxonomy): domain Eukaryota; kingdom Viridiplantae; phylum Streptophyta; class Pinopsida; order Cupressales; family Cupressaceae; genus Sequoiadendron; species Sequoiadendron giganteum. The sequence continues at coordinate 530,224,909 of CM021107.1, read as the reverse complement.
TCAAAGGGTTTTCATTCCCCGATTGTCTATAAATCTGAGGGTTTTCATCCTAGAATCTATCCATTCAAGCACAAGTGCTCATAATGGAGTTTTTCTATTAATGCTTTTGTGTAGGTTTTTGTAATAATCCTCCATGAAAACTCAAGACCCTTAATATCCAAAAAAGAATGTCAAGATTTGTATTTAATTCCTCAAACACCAAAATGATATGTTGTCAAGGACACCCATTCCTATCAAGTGTTGTTTTACCTTGGATTGTGCACCAAATCTTGCCCACTTGTGCAAGGTTGTACTTGAAAGACATGGGGATTTAATTCCTACAACCTACAAATGTCCTCTACAATAATGGTGCAAGGTTCAACAAGTTTCAAAACCCTAACCACTGCATTAATGGAAGAAAAGACCTATTTCTCTATCTTTGCAACTAGTGGTATACATAGATCCATGCCCTAAAGATTAAGTAATGTTTCTAGGAAAAAGAGAAACCTTTTTTGGAAGTTACAGTGAGCACTAATGGTGCTTTGAGATGTGTCTAGAGGTAGGTGAGGTGCACAGTGAGAAATGGCAAGATTGTCGGCCTTTTGAGGTCAAGGATGACAAGGAGCTCAAACCATTAAGGAACGCAGATGAGGGAAAGTCCGAACAACCAATCTTGATGAGATAAGATAGTAGAAAGTTTCAAGGATTGGGGATGACTCATACCTAGTATCACATTTACAGTATGCTTGCACCTCAAACATCGATAGGATATATGCTAGAAGTACTCAAGAAAAGGGATGAGTGAAAGTTTGACTCCCATGAGATGTATGCAATTATCAGTGGATTTCAAGAAATGAGCATGACAAGAAACATGTGTCTAGGTAGAGGTATGGGCACAAGTCCAACTTGAACAAAGTAACTTAGTAGAAATATCAAATCGATGTTGAAAACAAGGTGAAGGAAAGCTACAATATGAACTTATGCAAGTGAATTCAGATCTGAAAATCAGATTTAAACATGTAATTGCAACATACATCACAATATAAAATATCAGCAAGCAAAATGTGACCAGATTTACGTGGAGAAACCCTTTTGAGAAAAAACTCCACACGAGAAAAGAGGGCAAGTATATTATTAATCTTCGAATGAGAGTACACAATAATACACTTCACTACTGATCTATGATCAACCCAATAGCACCCTGTTACCTCCAAGAACTCGCTCTATAAAACTACCATCACATGGCTCCAATTTATAGAAATTGTGGGAGGTAAGACCACGAATGGTAAACCAAAACAAGAGGTAGAAAACCACCTACAAAACCCACACCCCTCTTCTTGGACAACTAAAAGACATAATAAAATATTAAATGGAAATTCAAGATTCCCACATGGGCGGCTAGCCCATAGCCTATCCAACTCCTTTCTTTTCAGATACTTCAATGAACTTTCCGCTCCCCGAAGAAACACCAATGGACACCTTTCTTCTCCAATCTTGGGCGTCCCATCCAAGACCTTTCTTATTCCATTATGGACGCTTAGAAAAGATGCCTTATCAATATTTGATGTGTAACCTCCACCGAAATTAAATCCTCTCTTTAAAATATAATTACAACATGCCAAAATTGATAATTTTCTCTAATGTCCCCTAGAACACATTCCAAGGAACGTGGAGACATACAGATGACATAGGATTACAAGGTTAATGTCACCTTTTCCTAACATTCTCCCACTTGACATTATACATTGTAATTACATCCAAGAGATACAAAACATAAAATCAAGTACAGTGTTCAAGGCTCATGGCCTTCTTGCACTAAGAGAGCTTATCCATGGTCACTGGCTTTGTAAGAGAATCTGCAACATTATCTAAAGTGTCAACCTTTTCTATCAAGAGCTTACCATTCTCAACCATCTCTCGCACAAAGTGATACTGAACATCGACATGCTTAGTACGAGCATGATACATAGGATTTTTGGTCAAACAAATAGCAATTTGACTGTCACATTCAATCCTCACTGTCCTGCAATAAAAAACAATGCCATTACCAAGCCTCTGTAGCCATACCGCCTCCTTAGAGGCACGTGTAGCAGCCATATACTCTACTTCAGTGGTGGACAATGCAATTGTAAGCTGCCTCTTACTCATCCAACTCACTACACCTCCAAACAAAGTAAATACATAGTCACCGGTGGACCTTCGACTATCCAAGTCACCTGCCCAATTTGTATCAACAAACCCCTATATGTCCAATGACTTGTCCACATCATCAATACCATGATAAACCAAATAGTAATCAAAAGTACCTCGCACATATTTAAACACCCTCTTAACAAAAGTCCAATGCTCTCTGCCAGGGTTAGACATATACCTGGTCAAAACTCCCACGATTTGGGCTATATCTGGTCTAGTGCAAACCATTGCATACATCAAATTACCAACAACACTAGCATAAGGAACCATAGACATATCCTCAAAATCATCATTAGAATTAGGACACATATCTAAGCTCAACTTAGTACCAACCGGAGATGGAATACTAACTAGCTTACAATCATGCATATTAAATCTCTGCAAAATGGTATCAACATACTTACTTCGACTTAACCAAAGCTTTTTGTGAACCTGATCTCTATTGATCTCCATCCCAAGAATATATTTTGCAGCCCCCACGTCCTTCATATCAAATGCGCCAGAAAGCTATGCCTTGAGCTCACTAATCATCACCTTGTTACCAATAAACATGTCATCAACATACAAGACAATAATTAGAATTTGATCATCAATAACCTTAATGTACACACAATGATCCTTCTCGCTCCTAAGAAAACCCAACTTTAATGCAAAAACATCAAACTTCTAGTACCACATCTTGGGTGACTGTTTCAAACCATACAAAGATCTCTTCAACTTGCAAACCAACTGTTCTTTTCCTTTCACAGCAAAACCATCAGGCTATCGCATATAAATTTCTTCCTCAAGATCCCCATGCAAGAAAGCAATTTTAACATCCATTTTCTCTATCTCAAAATCACACAAGTAGCAACAATAGACAATAGGAATCTAATAGAAGTCAATTTAGCAATAGAAGAGAAAATTTCACCAAAATCAACTCCCTCTCTCTTGGAGTAGCCCTTGGCCACTAATCTAGCCTTGTACCACTCTAATTGACCATCTGCTCCAAATTTATTTTCAAATACCCACTTGCATCCAATGGGCTTCCTTCTGTTGGGAAAACTAACAAGATCCTAGGTGTCACAACTATCCAAAGCCAACATCTCCTCCTGCATGGCCTGCAATCAAGACTCACTTTCCTCCAAAGAGAGCCTCCTTGTAAGATCTAGGTTCATCGTCAGTACTCAACAAAGCAAATACACAACGGTAATCTGATGGGCTATACCTGTCAACTGGATTTCGTTGTCTTGTGGACCTCCTCAAGGTAGGAGTAATGGGCTCTACCTGTTCTTCTTTTGTGTGCTCATCTTGCACATCCTTTGAACTATCTAAACCCTCTTCTTCTTGTCCATCCTCAAATCCATCTGATTGTTCTTCCACATGTGCATCTTCTTGCTTCTCAATCTTTGTCTCAAAGTGCACTGTCTTTGTCTTATCTTTCTCCTTTGGTTGTTCTTCTCTTGAGTAAGCTCTAAACTCCCTGAAAATCGCATCTCTAGAAAAGATTATTTTATGGATTACAAGATTCCAAAGTTTATAACCTTTTACATTCTCACCGTAGCCAACGAAGATGCATTTTTGAGCTTTTGGATCTAGTTTAAATCATTTCTCTCGAGGCACATGAACAAAAGCCTCACAACCAAAGACCCTTAAGTGTGAAACAAAAGGCTTTCTACCTATCCACACTTCATAAGGAGTTTTATCAACAAGAGCTAAACAAGGAGACCTATCAATCAAATAACAAGCAGTACTAACCGCTTCTGCCCAAAAGCATCTATCAAGATTAGCACCACTCAACATGCTCCTAGCTCTTTCCATCAAGGTTCGGTTCATTCTTTCTACTACCACATTTTGTTGGGGATTGTACGGAGTAGTCTTTTGTCAAACAATACATGCATGCTTATAGAACTCATCAAATTCCCTGGAACAATATTCACCCCCATTGTCAAATCTCAACACTTTTATCTTATAATCTGATTGCTTCTCAACTAAAGCCTTAAATTCCTTAAACTTAGTGAAAACTTCAGATTTAGAACGCATAAAATAAATCCATGTGTATCTTAAGACATCATCAATGAAAGAGACAATATCGAGATTTACCCAAAGAGTCAACATCCACTGGTCCGCATACATCTGAATCAATGATCTCTAATAATATCTTTGCCTTATTAGTTCCATTAGGAAATGAAGATCTATTATGTTTACCAAACACACAATGCTCACAAAAATCATTTTTTCCAACAAAATAATTAGAAATACTATCGACCGACTTTTTATTAAAAATGGTCTTAAGACCTTTTTCACTAATGTGACCCAATCTATGGTGCCACAACATACAAGCATTTTCAGTGCTAGTTAAATTGGAAGAGTTACATAAAGTAGAGGCATTTAGCCTAAACAAAGTCCCTATCTGAGATCCTTTAGCTATCAACGAACTCCTTATTGCCAACCTATAACCAAACTTGTCAAATGTCACATGCATTCCAAAATCATTCAACTTGGATTTTGAAAGTAAATTTCTTGCAAGTCCTAGAATATGTAAAACATCATCAAGGGATTTAATCCTCCCATCACTGAAACACAACTTTACCTTTCCCTTACTAACAATCTTCTTAGTATTGTTATCACCAAGGAAAACATCTCCCCCATCCTATGCTTTGTAAGAAGTAAACCACTCCTTGTGAGGAGTCATGTGGTAGGAGCAACCTGAATCGATAAGCCAAGCATTATCACTAATAGAGTTAGCTGAAATAAACAAAGCATCATAATCATGATCGGAGAATTTTTCCATGGAGGAATCAACATTATTTTTCATGTTCTTACACTCCTTCACATGCCCTCTTTTTCCACAATTCCAACACTCTTCTCTTTTTGGGGGTCTTAGAATGTCCTTTAGACTTATCCCTTTTAGGCCCTTTCTCTTTGGACCTTCCTCGCACATGCAAGGCATCTTGTGAGCCAACATTCATAGAATTTCTCCTCATCTCCTCTAATAGAAGTATGGAAATCATGTTGTCCATCTTTGGCTCTGCATTACCACTACTTATGGCAACAATTAGATTTTCCCAATATCCAGGCAAAGAACAAAGAAACAAGATACATTTATCTTCATCTTCTAATTTAGCATCTACTGATGCAAGCTGACTTATAATCAGATTAAAAGCATTTAAATGGTCTGCAATAGAATCACCATTTTTCATTTTTAAAGAATATAACCGTCTTTTGAGATATAACTTGTTAGCAAACTTTTAGTTTAATAAATATCACCTATCCTCTTCCACAACTTGAATGCAGCAGTGTCTTCTATGGAGACATTCAAAAGGACGGAATCTATAAGACACAACCGTATGGTTCCTCGTGCTTCCTTGTCTCAATTTTTCCAATCTTCATCAGACATTGCAGCTGGTTTACTCTCTTGTGAAACTGGCAATCACTGATCTCTCTCTTCAAGGAGATCCTCCATCTTCATTTTCCACATCTCATAGCCTATGCCATTGAATTTCTCAATATCCTAGTGAGAGGTAGAAGCCATGGTAAACAATCCTCTTCACAAATCTGCAATATACCATAAAACAAAAGCTCCCACTGCAACCAAAAAAACTCCAACACTTAAGAGAAAGGCGTCCCCTTCTCAACAAAACCGTTAGCTCTAATACCAAATGTTGAAAACAAGGTGAAGGAAAGCTACAATATGAACTTATGCAAGTGAATTAAGATCTGAAAATCAGATTTAAACATGTAATTGCAACATACAACACAATAGAAAAATCAGCAAGCAAAATGTGACACCAAATTTACATGGAGAAACTCTTTCGAGAAAAAACTCCACACGAGAAAAGAGGGCAAGTATATTATTAATCTTCAAATGAGAGTACACAATAATACACTTACTACTGATCTTTGATCAACCCGGCAACACCCTGGTACCTGCAAGAAATCAATCTATAAAACTACCATCCCATGGCTCCAATTTATAGAAATTGTGGGAGGTAAAACCACGAATGGTAAACCAAAACAAGAGGTACAAAACCACCTACAAAAACCCACGCCCCTCTTCTTGGACAACCAAAAGACATAATAAAATTAAAATATTAAATGGAAATTCAAGACTCCCACATGGGCGCCTAGCCTATCCAACTCCTTTTTTTTCTGGATGCTCTGATGACCTTTCCGCTCCCCGATGGAACACCTTTTCTTCTCCAATCTTGGGCGCCCCATCCAAGACCTTTCTTATTCCTTTATGGATTCCTAAGAAAGATGCCTTATCCATATTTGATGTGTAACCTCCACCGAAATTAAATCGTCTTTAAAATATAATTACAACATGCCAAAATTTGATACTTTTCTCTCATGTCCCCGAGAACACATTCCAAGGAACGTGGAGACTTACAAATGACATAGGATTACAAGGTTAATGTCACCTTGTCCTAACAATTGGGAGTCAAGAGTCAAAAATGACATGAAAAGGGTACCCAAGGTAGGTAAATTCCAACACTATGATGGGGAATGAATGAAAAGCATGACAGGAAGGACAATTCCAAAAGTTTAGCATTGAAAGGACTTAAGAAAACTCAGACTTAGGTGCAAAGACATGCCAAAATGAGGAGCTATGAAACTCTGACGACTAACAAACACTTAGAAAACTAAACATGCCCCAAACTTAGTGACTTCAAGGATCTTAGACAGACATGGGAGGGGGTGGCGAGGTAGGAAAGGAAGAACACACACAAAATTGGACAAAGGAAGACATGGGAAATAGGAAATAGGCACTTTGGTCAATAACATAAATTATTACAAAAGGGGCACATAGCATCTTAGTCTCTTTCTGAATGTGTTCTCCCAACTATAATTCTTGGACATTGACATGTCCCAAATAGGTATCCTCGATGCAAAGATAGAACATCTAATTTGGAGGGATATTCGACTATTTTGAAATGGTACTACATTTTGATGAGAAAAGTGCCTCTCTTCACTGTTTTACAATTTGAACACTTTAAGCTCCAAAAATCTGATAGAAAAATAGTTAATTTAGGACCAAAACAGCATCCCTTTATGCCTAAAACCTAACTTGCTGGTTTGAGTATGGGTTTGGGGTTTTGGTATGAATGTACACTATTATTTTTTCCCCAATTCTATAACAGCTGGGTATGGCCATACAATATATATACCCATAATTTGCAACAAAAAAAAAGTACAGAATTGAAAACACAATTGATAGTGATAAAAAAAACTGATAATTCTATCAGTTTAATGTCATATCACATATGTCAAATCAATACAAAAAAGTAAATAAATAGTCATGGCTTTTACTCTTAAAAGGGTACAATGTTTTTCAGAGCAAAGAAAAGGAAAAGATTTTATAATTCAATAAGGACAAAGAAGATTACAAAAAGAACTCAAGGCTTTCCAAGCAGTCATAGAGCACAAAATCCTAAGCAAGCCCAGAGCCACCACTTATCCCACAAATCAACAAACAAGCTACCAACTATTACTAGGCAAAAGAGAAACCAATAACACATAGAGAAACAAAGAACCCAAGTCAAATTTGAGGGTGGCCAAGAGTACGTTTTTCCCAAGAATCACCCAAAGCTCCTTCAACATGTGCATCCACACGAATTAAGTTTTGGAGCTGATCATTGTTTGCATTTTAATGTCTTTTGCAAGACAACACAAAACAAAACAGTGTGTGAGGTAAAACTTCTCTTCAAATTATGACAGGAAGCTAATTGAGATCTAATTAAAGTATATTGGCCATAAACTAAAACTAGCGACAATATATACATATGTACACATAACACAAGATTTTACAGAGGGGATTTTCATAAATGAAAATTACTACCTATGTTTTTGCCTCACACACATGCATCAGACTATTAATAACCATGTGCTGCAACAAAAGTTTCAAATATTTAAGAATGAAAGCTATCTAAGTATGAACAAACACAATAGCTTCCTACCAGCTAAAACAGAGACTAAAAGTCTTATACAAACAAGATATGAAGGAATATCAATTTGATAAACACACGATTCTAGGAATTGAAAGACTATGTTGTAAACAAAGCTACAACCTAGATAGACAAATATCATCAATAGAAAGCTTGACTCAATACGATCTACTTTCAATTCAATTCATGAAATTACAAATACAATAGCACAAATACAAAGATAACACACAAAATGATAATTCAACAGCATAAGCTCAACTTCAACAATAATTAAGAATGTCTAGTGCCCAAGGCACTTATTTAAAGGTTACAACGAATAGCTTTTAGGGATTTGAAAATAATAACTAAATATCCCAAAAAGAAATGTTTTAAAGAAAACCTATCCAAGAGCTGTAGAAAAATCAGAAAGAAAGGAACTTATAGAAAATCTAACCTAAATAACTAATAAAATACAACTAAAGCAGCCTAAAATAGGCCTTGATCCACTGCTCAAAATAGACCATGACCAGAAATGACAATTGCTTGATACAGACACTACTAGAAATAGAAACCTTGCACTTGAGCATCCTCTAGGATTCTAAAACACATTTGATCTGAAATCTGCTGGATCTTCTGAAGAATTTCAAAACCTAACTGCTTGGCCATCTACAAACTGAAAAATCACCCCTTAGCATTTTCAAGATGAAACCCAACTGTTTGTTTCTATCTTGCCAACCAGAAAACCATAGCATAGGGTTTGTAGAGACTAAATAAGTTAAAACCCTAGCGTCAAACTTGGTGAAATTGAGCAACAAAAAAAAAATGGAAGCCACCATAAAAGTCTGCAATGAAGAAGACATCCAAACTGCTATTATATACTTGAAAATCAGTTATCAAAGACTGAAAACATACTGAAATGATGACTAAACCTAGGCAATTTGAAGAGGCAGAATAGCAGCAAATGAATGAGAATAAAGACTAAAAATCCCTTCAAACCTTAAGCATTGTATCAACATGAAGACCTTCAACTGAAACCCTCCTTTCAGCTCAAGGGCGCCTACAAGCTGCTATTGTCACTTATTACTCAGTCTTTTTTACCTTAAGCACACTTATGAGGGGTATTAGCCACTTATCACTGCTGGGCAGAATTTTTCATTGAATTAACCATGCTTCCTAGTTGAGGCAGAAGTCACTTGCACTTAAGCCATGTTTTATGAGTCTGGCTGGCAGGATTATGATATGCTTAAACCATGTTTAGAGCACACCTACTCACTTACTGCCCTGCTTTTATGTGTTTGAGTGGAACTTTTGTATGGTTGAACCCATAGTTTACATACTCGGAATCCGAGAGTACTCGGCAAGCCCAAAAATTTTGACTCCGGAAAAACTTGGCAAATACTCGAAAAATACTCGGCAAATGTGTGTGGATATTTATGTATGTGTATACTCGGGACTGCACTGTGCACACATACATATCTATAAACATACACATGATGCCAAGTTCGCATGCATATACACACACAAACTTGCCAAGTTTGTGGGTTTTCTGCGAGCTATTGGCAATTACTAGATAATTTGACGGGAGAAAATCCATCTGCATACTGCCCAAGAGTAAAAGCAAAAATTACTCGGCATGCAAATTTTTTGGAGATTTCTCAGCTACTCGGAGAGTATGTAATCTATGGTTGAACCAATCCTCAAATGCATTTAGCTATCCTTGCCACTTTTGGGAAGAAACTTTGATCACTTTTGTCACTTTTTAGATGGCAATCAAAGATCACTAACACATTTGCCACCTTTGCTCATTGCAAGCAGAAAAAAGTAAAGGTTAAGCCAATGTTAAAGTACATTGGGCTTGAGGAAAGATGTTAAATTGTGATCCTAGAACCTTAGGCAGAGTTCACTAAGGCATTTTCCATCTCACATGCATCCAATGGCTTTGCCATTAAAAATGTGCACTGCCCCAACTTAAGTGTTTAAAGGCACAGATCACTAAGGCATTTGCCAACTTTGAATTGACTAGCAAGGATCACTAATGGCTTTGCCCACTAATATTTGTGCAACATTGGAAGACATTATAACTTAAACCAAATTTCAAAGCTTGGCAGGACCGACTAGCAACTCAGCCAAGGGAAAAACATGACTCCCTTTCACCTTATTTATCTAGGCACAGAAAACCATCTATGTTGCTAATTTTTAGATTGTTGAGTGGAAATGTTAAGCAGCTAGGCCATTGGAAAAGTGCACAAACTTTTCCTCTTAAAACTTAGGTAAAATTCCAACTCACTTTGTCATGTTTTCTCTATCCTAGCAGGAACTTTGGGCAGTGATCAACATCATTGTCGCCATTTTTTCTGATCTAGGCAAAACTGCCAAGTGGTTTTGCCAAAGGGAAAGTGCGCGTCATTAGAAATCTTCACGACTTAAACCCCTTCTATCCTTGATGGAGATCCAAACAAAGAAAGACAACAATGCCATCACTTTTCATGTGCCAAGCAGAGTTTTCATCAGTCATGGCCATCTTTCATCAACTGATGTACTCTTGCCTATTCTATCATTTCTTGTTCTTCTTTTGCCCTCACTATTTCATTATCATTCATTACTAATCAAGCTTGTGGTCATCATCTTCGCCTTGCAAAAGTTGTTAATAGAAGAAAAGACCATGACAAGATGATCTTGCAAAATGAACAAGGAGACCACAAATATTTGGGGTTACCATACAAATGACAATCAACTAATGAAAAACTTAATATAAGGTAAATACAAATGCTGAGTTCCATATAAGTGCAACAATTGGCTCTCTATGGGGCCCATGCGACATACCTAAGTCATGAGAGAACTTTAGAATCTCTAGTCAAAACTTGACCAATGTCTTATTCGTGGGCAATTGAGTCAAAGTATATCATCTAACACCTCAATAGACAACTAAGCTAAAACCTATGTCACAAGATTCGGCGAATTTGATGTCTTAAATTCGAAATTCAGCGAATTCCAATAAAATCTGAAATATTTGTTGTAATTCGTACAAATCAAGGCTAGGGTTTTTTAAATTAAATTAATTTTGGCTGTTTTATACACATAATAGGAGAGGCGAGAATCCCTAGCGTAAATGAAGGCAAGAATCTTGAGAGTAAATGAATAAACCTAAACTAATAATGGAAACTCCCAATAGATGAGGTCCTTGATATCCTTCATTCTACAAGAAAATCTCTTCCACTACAACGCGCACCCTCACACTGCATCGCTGAAAAATAGCCTTAATTGAGACTCAAAATGCCTTCATAAATCGTCGTAGAAATCTTTTAAATTCGGAGGAAGAAAAACGGCTTTTAATCAGGACTCATCGTCCTCTTTGCCATTGAGAATATAAAGTCGGCAATTTGCTTCTTTAATTTCTACACAAAGGGATCAAAACACATAGGTTCATATTTAATAAATTAATATTTAAATTATAAGATATTTATTATTTAATATATAAAATTTAATGTATTTAATATTTATATATTAATAAATTAAAATTAAAATTATGAACACATTTATATTATAATCTTGTCTAAATTTATTATAATGTATTCAAAATCTAATATAATATTATGTTATTTTAATAAATAATAAATTTGAGCATTTTATTTCAAATCTATTATATTTTATAATTATAATTTTATTTCAAATCTATTTAGCAATGTAAGTTATATTGACAATTTAATGAATTTATAATTTATATTTTTTCTAAATTCATATTTATATGGCAAATTTAATGCCAAATTTTTTTCAGCACTTTTTAACCTTGCCGAATTTCATCCAAATTTTATTGTTGCCGAATTCGAACCTTGTGACTTAGGTTTTGAGGACTTGCTAAATATGCTCAAGATGCTCACCATATCATGGCCACAATTCTTGTAAGTTGAAATGTATAACAATGATAATTTTGGAATGAAACTCTATACCTTAAAAAGAAATCTAATTTGATTTGGGTATCTGTTAAGTTTGGAAAAAAACTCTATACCATAAGAACAAATCTAATTTGTGATCCTTGCCAAATCCTCTACCCCACCTACAACCAACAGTAACCAACCACAGAGGGATCCACTTTATGGAAAGTCAAAACTGTCAGTATTGGTACTAAAATAAGGTAGAACAGTAACACATCAACTTGAAGAATTGCACCCATAGATTGCTCCATGTTAAGGAACATCTAAGGGAAACGAGTGGAAACGACTGAGAATTTCTCTTTCATATTAAGACCTACATGTTGGAGATGTTCATCATTAAGAATCAAATATATTTGATGCCTGCAGTAAATCTTTTCTTTGAATCAAAACAATGAAGTATAAACATATAAATTTGTTTATATGGATGTTAGTTAAGCTGTCATAATAAAAATTGAAAAGAATTGTTTGCCAAGAATTTTGTTAATAAATGCAACCCAACTCACCAAACGAATGGCTTCATCAATAACATTTTTATATCCTCTTTTAAACCGGTGATGTTTACCTCCTGTGAAAATGAAGGCAATATTAATTTAAATCCCATTAAATTGTGTGTTTTACTCAGGTAACTATTCAAGTATATGAAAGTGAGTTTACCAAGCTTGCTTTCAATAAAGGTTGTTAATCCATCAGATGTGACACTGTCAGTCACAACAGTTGTCCCTGGATGCTGGATACACAAAAACAATGAATAAACAAAAAGATCTCGTATAAACTCAATTCAACACTGAGAAAAATTGTATTCATATTCCTAAAAGGTCTTTAGAACTACAATAGAAACACGTCTTACTTCTTCTAGAACAATTGCAGACATCAGTGCAATCAGACGGTTCCTATTAAACTCACGACCAGTTGAATCCACAGCAGCAGACCTGAACTTGCAGATAAAAACTTCACAATCACGTATGGAATGTGACTTTTCCCAGTGTGATTTATATAGTTCACATAGAATTAATACAAAATTTCTGAAAAATAAACCCATTACCGATCAACATCTGTATCAAATATTATTCCTAAATCGGCCTTATGTTCATGAACCGCTTTAGTTATCGCTGCCATTGCTGATTTATCCTCTGGGTTTGGAATGTGATTAGGGAACATGCCTGCAATATTCAAACAAGGAATGCATGGAAAATCTTGTTAATTCAGCGTATATGCAAATTAATAACAAAATTAATAGAAGATGACAACCACCCACAAAGAACATCCATCCCATACACAACAGTAGCAAGCTGAACAAATACATAATTATAATAGCAGCATTCAGAATAATTCACCACAAACGTGTGTTTTGTAAAAGCTCTAAATTTGAATTCTGTGCAGTAGCCAACCAGCAATACCATAAAAAATCTCAAAGACAAGTCCAGAAAAAACTAATTATGACATGGACAAGGCTGAAGCCACCTATTATTTGACAAGACCAAGTGTTATATGGTATCCAATCCTAATCCAAAACGTTGTGTACAAAAGAAAAAAGTAAAGAATATCACACCAGACTTCAGCTAAGTTAACAGTTCATGTTCAGGTTCAGATTGAGGGATTTGGGCATGTCAGTATTGCAAAAAAAATTAAATGGGGGTTGGGTTTGTTTTGGGTAATCCACACAAAAAACACATAAAAATCATAAATATATACATATTTGCAGCCTAAAAGCAGGAATCAAGTTCAGAATACAATATAACATGAGTATAATAAACAAAACCACCATAAAAAAAATACTACTTCAGTGTCAATTTGTCAAACTCAAACGTCATGATAGATATCCATTATTCAATATTAAAATAATAAAATCAGCAATCAGTGTCCTATGAATCTTCATAACGATCATTATCATCATCATCAATTTTAGGGTTAGGGTTGATTTTTTACATTGAATGCTCAATTTATAAAGTCAAAAAAGAAAAAGATAAATTAAAAATCATTGTGAGCGCCCACTCTGCCCAAGTTTGCCCTAGGTACTCCCAAATTCACCCAAGTTCGCCCAGGTATGCTGCAGAGCATACCTGGACAAAATTACATTCATTTGGCACGATCCTAGCTCAACCCAGAAGGAAACCAGACCAGTACCTAGACCAAGTACAAACCGGACCCAGATCCAGGCTGAAACATGAGTGAACTAGTAATAGAAGACTTGAGCTTTCAATTTAATCATCTAGGAAAATCATACAAGTAGTAAAAATGCAAGACATCAAAAGAATAAGACAATATAAAAAGGAAACTAAAAGCAAAACCTAAGAAAGGTCTTACTTTATTCAGCTGATAATTCTAGATTCATTGCATCTCCATTTTTTTCATTCTTACACTTGCATCCATGCAATTATAGAAAGACACCCATCAAGGAAGTCCCAACCTAAGTAGGAACTATAGAGGAAAAATCTTGTTTAGGGATTACAAGAAGGTAGAGCTTAAATAGTTGATGGCTGTTTATATGAGATACAGGGCTCCACGTAAACAGTTGGCAGGACTCATCGAGTCAATGACAAAGCCCTATGTGTCTCATAACACTAATCCTAATGAACAATTTAGGTGCCTTATTCTTCAAGGTAGAAGTTCATTTGAACTTAGATATTTATTAGAGAGAAACATGACTAATAAGATTCAAGATAAATTCAATGTAAGACCAGCTAATCTAGGGCCTCAACTCACTGACTCAACGAGTCCAAGCTCAAGAATTGTGAGTACAAGTGCTAATTTTTTGGAAAAAGATGAAAAAATAGTAGGCCACTTGGGCCTTAAACACCCAAATGAACTTCTAAACCCCATTTTCATTTGCCCATTTCACTTTTTCACCTTGATTTTGATTTTCCATTTTTGCTTGAATGAAGCTGATAGTTCATGTACAAGGGTTTGATACAATTTGTGCATAGAAGGAGCTAATAGAAGTGGTCAGCTTTCTTTTAAACAAATTTTCAAGCATCTAAAAGAGGTAACACTCTTCCTAGACTCTAAACCTTTCCCTCTTTCTTTCTCTTATTTTTTATTCCTCTTCTCCTTCATTCTTCCTTATTTTTTCTATTTATAGATTCTAAATTTAAAATCTATAATAGAAAAAAGTTAAAACTCCAGGATCTTTTATTTTTCTGTTCTGTTTTTGGTTAAAATCTCCCTTCCATTTTGTTTACTTCTTCTTGTTTTGTTTTTTAAATTATATGTCAGTCTTTAAATTCTTAAGTTAACCCTACCACTGTTTTGACGTCCCTACATTAAGGTTTTATAGGTTTACAATGTTAGAGCCAAAAATAAAACACCCTGCTTGGAAGCATGGGAATCTAGGTGAGGAAGGACAGGCTTTTTGCAAGTACAGAGATTCTAAGAGGAGGCACTAATCAACACATAGACCACCCTCTCCTCATACCTGGTGTGAAATTGCATCATGCAAAAAAGTTGAGCTAGAGGTTGCAAAGGAGATAACAGCTCAACTAGAGAACTTTTAGGAAAATGAGCAAAGGATGAGGCAAGCCTCTTTCTTTCCTCCATTCATGGATCGGTTTCTGGTAGCATTTGGCCTAGAACCCATATTCAAGGAGCTGGTTCATTTCACACAGTGCTCCTAGTTCCCAACAAAAATGGGTTATAATATAGATACACACATGGCAGCAAGGAATGCACTGGGAGACATATGGTACTTTTGCAACAATCTCTTTAATGTGACCAAGTACATTCTAAACTTTTTGTCTCATATTTCATTATATGTCCTAACCTTTTATGAATTTATGGCTTTTGTTAAAATTTTATTTGTTTAATTTCCTAAAAAAATTTAATTGTAAAATCTGTTTTTTTATTCTCATATTTCTGTTCTTTTCTAATTATAAGATTTTTTGTTTGTGTGTTTTAGATACCCTTATTTCCAAGCACTTGTGGATGCAGTTGTCACAACAGGTCAGGGGTTCAAAGCTCCTCCTATTGATATTTTATGAGAACCAATTTTGTTTCAAAAGGCAACAGATGTAAAAAGAATCATTTATGGGCAACAAAATATTTGGAGGACGAAGGACTGCGCTATTATGTCCAATCATGGATTGATATAAAAAAATGGACGACTAAATTTTTTAATTTCTTCTATTGCAACTTTTTTTGTCAAATGATACATTGAGGAGACTTAAGGAATGCCAATTATTCATGTGGCATTTTGGAATTTGTGGATGAGTTGAGCAAAGAGAATGTGATGCAAGTAGTCACCAACAATGCAGCAAATTATGCTGGAGCAAGTAAACTACTAATTGATAGGTACCCCGCTACTTTTGGTGTCATGTCCCTTGAAAATATTTACCCCAAATGTATCAAAATACAAAAATTAAAATCTCAATATATCCAAATTATTACTTAAATATGACTAATTATTATTGTATTCATTTTATTAAAATGCAATAACTTATATAATAAATTAATGATGATCCCACACAGCACACAAAATAAAATACAATACAATACAAAATAAAATTAGCAAACTAAAAGCAAAAAGCCACGATGAAGTCAAAAGGTGAATTGGTTCAAAGAAACAATGTAATGGTTGCACCAAAAGCCATGACCAAGAGACTCATCAACCATTATAAAGAGGGACGATGCAATAAGGGAAAGCATGGAATTAAGAAGAGGGAATTACTCAGCAACATCAAAGGAGATAGGAGAAGGCTCCAGCGACAGCAGCAGGTCAGAGGTAAGTTGAATATTATGTTTGGTAAATGACTTGAAGTTTGTGATGGGCAGTTTATATATTTAATTATTATGTGCACAAAAATGAATCCAACATCTATTACAAATAATAAGCTGTGTATATATATGTATAATTCTGAGTACTATTTACTGCTGATATATGTATAACTCTGAGTACTATTTACTACTAATATATATATAATTCTGAGTACTATTTACTGCATAAAAAATAGATCTAGGTAATGGATGAAATTTACAAGAACAGACTATGGACCAAATACATATCATTAATTTAAGAAGCAAAGATCAGAATCTATGCATTATATTATGGGAACAATATGTAATGGATTTGTTCATCATTTAATCTGAGTGTCTACTCTATGGATAATACTCATATGATCTGATTGTGAATAACTAGTCAAAAATAGAGGAGTTGAGAGCCTACTAAAGGGGAAACAGCATGTGAGGTCACCCTCTAAGTACACCACCCATCTGGATGGCAAGGGCCACATGGGCCAAGATGGGCAAACTGCTCTTGGGCTTAGAGGAAATGACTATCCTGGACACCTTGCTGTAGCTGCACCCTCAACCTCTCAATATGATTGAGCAATGATGGTTCTGGTACAGGGGAACGGAGGTAGAATACAAGGTACACCACTCCATATGGATGGCAAGGGCCACATGAGGCCAAGGGGGGGGTAAACTGCCCTTGGGCCTAGGGATTCTTGGGCACCCTATCAAACCATCATACTCAAGGAAGAATGAGTTAGGAGATTCAATATGCTTATGCAATGATGTTGTCTTATTTTATGTCTACTAACACTTTTGCAGGTCAACGGGTAGTTGTATCCCTAACCATATTCTCTTTGATTTTTTTAACATGCATGCTAATTAATATTTTCTTGTAAACACTCTCTAATTCTGTCTTGCAGGAACCTAATTGTTCTATAAGCATTCCCCAACACCAAGGTAATTCCTTGGAATTGATTAATTAGGGCAGATTTGGGGTTATCTCAAAAAAGGGACATTACATTTGGACTCCTTGCTGCACCAATTGAATGGATTCAACATTGAATTATATTAACAAAATGGAGTGGATCACACCAATTGTGAATTGTAGTAATATTTGAAAATACATCTCTAAACATGCTTGGGTGTTCTGTTTAATGAGATAGTCCACATATAAAAGTGGCTGGTTTGACCAATAATAACCCATTTTCCAACCTCATTCATCACCTTGTAGTATTAGCTACAATCAAAAACTTCATTAAAGTGAATGTCTACTACTAAGCAATGAAACGAATCTTCTTACTTGAACAAATATTGGGGTTAATGTTATAGAGTGAGTATTTGACAAGACTCAATTTTGGTCTACCAAAGGAAATTGTACATGTGAGTCTTTTTACTTTCCTAAATTTTTAGTGTTTCTTAAACTTTTTCTTCATGTAAGACTTAATGTAGAATATTTTTTTAATATTTAACAATTACCCTTTTATAGGTCCTTGAGCCACTAGTTTTTCTCCCTCATATGGTTAAGGGAGAAAATCCCACGATGGGCCTACCGCCTATATATATGAGGGCAATGGAGCACACATTACATTTCTACTATGTTACCAGTTTGTTGGATTTGGCCTACCAATTTGGGTGTTGTGCGACCCAAGTACGAGTCCACCCTATATCGTGCCAAGGGCGTTGCCCCTAGACCCCCACCAAACTTATTTGATTTTCCAAGAGCTCTCCAAGTCCAAGTTTGCCTACAAGTCCGTGTCTACAATATCGTCATCAAATTGGACAGTCTTCCCTAATTTTACTTGGTGCTTACTTGTTTTCCTTGTTGTCTGAGAGATGACTTTTTCATTTGGGGGGGATGATGTAGTTAGTGTACAATGCCTATTATTATGTGTTGATAATATGGTTTACTCGACTATGTATTTGCTAGTGCTAGAGCCAATGGCACTCTTTGTGGTTCTTCTAATTTACCAATACCTACATCATCTAATATTGATGGTGATGATATTTTTGAAGACCCATATGATGATGCTTGATCAATGGCAATTGATTGTTGACACTTGACATTATTATTTTTTAATTTTAATATATAATATATATTATGACATTCAAGTTTGACTAATTGACATTGTAATATTTTTATTTTTATGGTGATTTGTTTATCATACAATATATAATGCCATGTGTGGTAGTTTGAACTTAATTACTGCTGCAAATATGTATATATTTCTGACTTTTATATGTTTTTGTATGGACGAATCCAACCCCAAAAAAAAATTTGACTAGACCTACAAATTGAACCCCCAAATCCGAACCCGAACCAATACCAAGACTGTTATCTTAGCTTTCCTATGGAACAATTGACCAATGGTGAATATAATTGTTCCATAAGCTATTCCATGCTTCTGCATGCTTTTTTAATCCAACCTTCTAATTCCTTGAAAGCTTCAAGGCTGACAAGGAGGTTATGGGAAGCCTCTTCATACTCATAGAAGACACATAATCAAGCCTCCAATTTAGAGAAAAGATAATGTCCAAGATTGCAAGCTCCAAACAAGCACTAAGAGATCTATTTTTTGAGATACCTACAAATTGACTTGGACATTTGGGCTGGGTAAAATTTATTAAAAATGTAAATTTGCACTTTAAAATTTTGAGTTTAATCATTCCCACTTTTTGTTATTGAATATGGATTTTGGATAAGTCTTAAACAATTTAATTTTTATCATTACAAATGTATGGCGGGAAAATTTAGGCACTAATTTGCCAAAAATCTTCTAAGAATTTCCATTCAAGTGTTGAGCTAACCATGTTGTGCTTCAAGTTGTGGGCACAATTAGAATTTTTTTGAGCACATACTCTAAAATGGGCAATGTCACGATGGGTTATAAATGAAAATATTGAATGACCTTGTATTTCTACATGACAACATGTCTCTACGACAAGAAGACTATAGAGGTTGACAAAGAATTATCTCCCATTGTACTAGAAGAATATCTTCCACAATGAGAGTGAAGTAACAAGAATGATGGCCCTTTTCTGAACGAAACGCATGTATAGGTCAATCAGGTTGATCATGAGGCAGACCTTGTAGCGTTGTTGGAGGTGTGACCTAATAAAAAATTTCTCAAAGATAATCTTCTTGCTAACTCCACTGTTGCTAGAATGGTTGTGTTGCACAGATGGTTGTCGTCGCACCAAAAGATCAGCCTGTTAATGCCCGATAGAACCGCCAAAGTTAATGAATCCATAGGAGGTGGTTAAGCGATGTCACAAAATCGAGTGCTATGTTGCACAGCACAAGGAGACCAAGGGTGCACACCTTGCAACAATACCCCCCAACACAAGTGAGGGGTTTGAACCCGTGACCTGAGCTTTCATACCAATTGTTGCACAAACGGTTGTTGTTGCACCAAAAAATCGACCTATTAATGCCCAATACAACCACCAGAGTTAAAGAATCCACGAGAGGTGGTTAAGCCATGTCACAAACCCGAGCGCTGCGTTGCACAACACAAGGAGACCAAGGGCACACACCTTGCAACAAGCTGCAACTACTTCCTTGGCATACTCAAAACATCATAAAGTCCAACACTGTGCAGTGGTGTTGGGACAAGTGATGCAAGCTCCTCTCAACCTTAATTTGGCCTTCTATGTATTGCTTTCTAACTAATGCCATTGCTAGGGATTTCAAAATCCATTTTTTGTGTAGACACAACCAAATTTCTGTACATAGTTCTTTTTCCATATCCGCTTTCAAGTTTCAATTTTCAAAATCGAATTAGTTACTTCTTGGTGTATACCTGTGTATGGTAGATGCGATTGATTAATTTTGTGTACATTGGAAATTGATTTCATATGAATGCATTTTATTCGTTTTTCCACAAATTAACTATTTAATAATCATCTTTAAATTTGCTGAGTTTCAACCAATTTTTAACTTTTTCCCACTAAGCCCAGGTCCAAGTTTCCACATGAGTAGAGCAGAGACAACAAAGAAATCCATTACTTAAGATTAGAGAGGATGATCTGTAAACTCCTGAAACATTTAGAATTTAGGAACCACAAATTATGCTAGCATAATATGCTCTTCTAAATTCAAAGGACAGTGTTAAAGAGAGAATTGTTGATCAAATTAGAAAGAAACATGCTGCAATAAAAGAAATCCTACATAAGAAATCAAGAAGTTATCCTAGAAACCTTCCTAACAGGAAAAAATTAGTTTTATAGTAGTGAAAAATACCATACTACCAATACTAAATATAGCAATTTACCAAATACAATAGATTGCTTGGATGCAAGTTGCCTATAAAGTTCCCTACCAATCTGCTCAAAAACTTTGCACACTTTCGCACAGGTGTATTTCAGTCAAACAGTTCACAAGAATAAGAACATTGAAGAGATTTCCAGAATGTATAGGCTGGATTCAAAATTGATAGTCTTCTAAACTTCACATGCACTTGTGTAATGTTTACCATACAGTTTCTTCCTCAGTTCAATATTGTTTACCATTCATAAACTTACTGAGACAATATACCAAACATTTGGCAAACATTCCCAAGTGATAGCGTATACAGAAAATTCTTTTAACATGTGCAATATTATCAATTAAACTGGAGAACTATGCAAATGAAGAACTGACCTGGTTTTGGCAATTAAAATGATGGCTGTTATTCTGCTAATTGTGATATTGACTGGACACTAAAAGCAATTTTCAAATGCAGATATGGTCTGAATGAAATCATACAGCTCTAAGTCTGAACTAATTTCTTCTGGCAGTGATTGGCATCTCTAGATTACTACAATTCATTCTTGATACAAAAGACACAACATATGCATTGCAGCTTATTCAAACTGTACGAGGTGTTGGTCGCTTGGCATCCAAGTTGGAGAATACACAGCAACTCAATGTTAAGTCACGACCTATGCAATCGAGCTTCCTTAGCGGCCCACAAGCATCCCATCGACCCTGTATCACCTTTATCCCTCCATCAACCATGCATATGTTATATATGGCATTCCAAATTCACCCGCTTGGCTCCATATTTAACACGCGCTTCAGCACTTGTCACTACAGCTATTACCAAAGTGACGCCCCACCATCGTGACTTACACGCCCAGCATATTGATTAATACCACACCTCAATGGCAATATACACCAATGATTCAATTTCCTTCTTTGCTATGCCCAAGAATAAACACACAATGATTCAATCGTTTCTTTACTAAGGTATCAAAATATTACGCCCAGTAGTTAATTAAGCTACCTCAGCAATAAAATATAGTTTAGCATTTAAACTTGAATTGGAGCCATGCCTAGCCCAATAAACTCAATGCCCAGCATTGAAACTCCCTTCCAGTCTTTTTTTTTGGTAGCAACCAGCTCTATTGCAAATGTTGCACTATTTGATATCCACGCCTTCACAGGAAATATTTGCAGCTAACAATAAATACCTTAATCGCCTGGTTATGAATGAAGAGCACACAAAAAATACTGAGGGGGAGCGGAGTGGGGGGGGTGTGTGAATCAATATTTTAAAACTTGAAACCATATGAATCAGCAATCAAAACAGTAAGAGCAAACATTAGACAAGATGAACACCGATATTACGTGGAAAACCCTTTCGGGTAAAAAACCACGGCAAAACAGTTGCTTTCAATAACTTCAAAGGGCACCAACCCAAATTACAAAAGTGAGCACCAAATCACTAGAAGCACCAACTTCAAACAGTTGAAGCACCAACTCATTGAAATTATTTTGTTCAAACTCTCAACTTCATCTGCAACTAAGCCTTCACGAAGCTGCACGGCTCACTCATTCAAAACTTCATAAACAAGTCATTCTTTTTGTTAATACCTCCCACATTCAAAATAATTCATTGAAGATCCAAAAGGTTATACATAGCCACTTGAGAATGTAAGATCTACACTTTTGCTCCATAACAAATTCAACACATATTTAGAAAAATTGCATGTGAAAATGCATAGCAACACTCTGTGCACACCCACGAACATACATACACCCACATCCTTAATGATATGTTGAAGACACAAAATTTGTCAATAAGAAATGATATTATCTTCACATAAGTTCATTGTCATCCCAAACATATATTATTTTTCATATCACAACACATGTATATTTGAGACTCCCCACCAATCACTAAATAACTCTCATAGCCATTGCATTATGCAGCCCATTCTCATTCACATATCCATGCAAATCACTCAACCATAAAAGTGGACGAACACTCTCCATACAAAAACAATCAGCTCACTAGATTGTAACATCACACCTTTTCTGAGCGCATCAACAAATCCATGATCTGCAATATCCTTTGAAATAACGACAGCATCATAGTATACTTCAATCACATTCGAATTACATAATCTGCCAAAAACCAAAGAATCACACCTCACCCAAAGAACCCGAAATAAAAATGCTAAAACGTTTTTGTTCCCAGCAACAAAGGATACATGCGATCATAGACGATTTTTACGACTTAGAGAACCCACTCTCCCACAATTTGACCATACTCTGAAAGTTTTTTATGAGGTGTTGCTATAGAACAGAAATCTTCAAAACATATACCACGACATCTCTAATAATAGGGGCCAGCACATAAAAAGGAAAGCGACAATCTATTTGATGGCATGGCAAATGTGATAAGTATGGTGCTCAAAAGATATGCATACTGCGAACAAGAGATGATAAGTTGCAATTTCAAAGCAACACACTGTGAATAAATTCTCATGACTTCAAACATCACGACATTTTCATTTTGCAGCTGATACACACGACTTCCACACATAGATCGACCTGAAAACTCTCTTGGAATCATACAACCGACATCCTGGATAAAACGATTTCTCCCTTTTGTTTGCACGCATCCAGAATAATCACGTCCTCCATGTAACAATGATTCAAAGTGAATGCAAGCCATTACTCTGTCACAACCTTTCGACTTCAACTCTCCCATGTGAATCACCCATTGAATGCTCACGAACATGCTAAGAAATCACATCCTCACAAGATAGCCTTTTGAGTATGAGGCAACTTCAAAGAAATCCAAACAAAAATAAATAAATGCCATGAAGTCAATTCCCGATAGAAATATTAATGAATTCAAACGCCGATCCAATATTTTTTGTAGCATATCGCATCATACATAAGACGAAGAAGAATATGGATTAACATAGAAATGCACGATGTCTGAAGCCGTTTCAAATAAACAAGCATCCACTAAATATAGAGAGACCTCAGAATTGCTTAAGCCGCCCTCATCCATAAGTTAAAGCGTTACAAAGGGAAGAGTTGTGCCAAAACAAAGAACTCGACCCCTTTGACATTTGAGTTTGACTTAGCAAATTTGCTAACTCCTTTGACACACCTTTGACATCAATGACAAAAATATTGCAACAATGAATAGACACCTATTGCCTAGCAATACGACTATATTTTGCATAAACACCCTTGAATAATTAGAATCTGACAAATACAATTTAACCTCCAAAACCTTGTGTATCTGAAGATTTTTTCTCAATAAACCCTTGATCAAACTTGGAAATCAAACCATTAAACACAAGCACCAATTTTGGATAAATTGATCAGCCATCAACCAAGGAGGATTTTTCACCACCATAGTTGATATTCTCCGTGAGGGTTTTCGTCCTCAAGAAGTTCTTGGAGAAAAAACTCTACAAACTCTCACAACAATAATTCCCGCATCCCCCAAAAAATGAACATTATTATTTTATTCTTTTTCAAACTCCCACACCTTTTGAAAATAAAATAATATTTAATCCATTCTTATGTCTCTCATTAATTTTTCCAAATGAGCATTAAATAATACCCCTTTTAAAAATGCTCCTATTTAACCGCCTTAATTGATAAATAAGTCACTTTAAATATTTTAATAAATACATAAGTGAACTTATTATTTTATAATACCTTAGGTGTATTTCATTTCTTCTACCTGACTTTCAAAAACACCTTGGGAACACCCCCAACTGACATGGAAAGATGTCAAACTCTGCTACTCCAAGAACTATGGGCTCCACGAACCATCTGATTAGTCTATAGGGACCCAATGGATAGGCTAATACTCTACAACTAGCTAACTCATAAGGGGGTCATTATATTTCCTCTTGCTCCTTTCAAACCAATTTGTATCGTTTTGGCCCTTCCAAATACTATAAATAACTGAATCTTCCTTGCTCAAGGCAACTTTGTTTAAATCCTCTCATGCATCAAACACATGTTTCCCAACTCCATGTATAGACTCGTCTAGTGTTGGAATGTTCTCTTGGGCCTTAGAAGAGTTCATGCATGTGCTGGGGGGGGATGTTGTCCTAGACACTACCGTGGTTGCGGTGTTGTCCTAGGCACAATTGCAATACCATCCTATACATTTTTTCTATTACTTTTTTTATCACTTTGTTCTATCTTCTGTCGACACTCTAGATGCATATTATTGTTCACAAAATTTCATGTCCCATTACAATTTTCATGATCCATACTGATCACACCTCCCTTATTAGAGAGGCTTTTGGTCTGAAAAAAACTTACTAAGACTTGGAGTAAGGAGAAGATCCGTCCACTTCTTACTCTATGGGGGGTGGTAACTTTTCTCTGCTTTCCACATAGAATGCTTGGACACATGCTTCATCCAAGTCTTGTGGGTTGGAAGTAACTATTCTCCTTTTGATGTGAGTAGAGCCCTCTAAGGTACTTGATCAACATATCCTCTTCTTTCAAGCTTATGGCAACTAACATGGCTTGTCTAAGGAAATCCATGATATAATCCTACACCCTATGCCCATCTTGTTTCAAATATATCCACTTAATTCTTTGATCATACTTGTGGCCTGTGAGATAGTAATTCTTTTAGATCAATTCCTTAAATTCTTCCCAATTGCTTACAATCGCCTTGTTTTTCTTTTCACAATTAACTACAAAGTTTTCCCACCATACAAGTGTGTGTCCTTCCATTTTGAGGCATGCAAAGTTAATTCTTTGTGCCCCACTAACTTTATGAACACTGAAATACACTTCTAATTACTCTAACCAAAAATCCAATTTTCCCACATTAATTTCTTGATTAAAATTTCTAATTTCCACTTTAGTTTCTACTTTAAACAAAAGTACTTCTTTTGTTTTGAATGGTTCTTTCAACAACTCTTCACTTTTCTTACCTCCTCCCACTATGCCAAATTTATTGGCTAGAGCTTTTAATAAACTATCTATTGAGGTTTGCTCTTACACCATCTTCATCTCATTTTCTCTTGTTATTGAACCAAGCATAGTTGATTTTCCATTATTCCCTTCATGTGGGTTTCCAATGTGGTTACCTGTGCATTATCCTCCATTTTAGCTTGTTATCCTATTATAACTATCATAAACACACTTTCCAAAAATCCCACAATGATCAAAACAGCTCTGATACAATCACATTGTTAGACCTCAAGAATTTATCCTAGAAACCCCCCTAAGAGAGAAAAACCAGCTTTATGGTAATGGAAAATACCATACTACCTATATTAAATGTAGCAATTTACCATATACAATAGGTTGCTTGGATGCAAGCTACCCCTTGCTCCTTTATGCCAATTTCTATAGACTCAGCACTTCCAAACACTATGAACAGCTGAATCTTTCTTACTTGCTCCATACAACTTTGTTTCAATCATCCCACCTTAAGCAAATGCTTTCCACCTCCTTTTATAGACTTGTCTAATGCTGGAACATTCCTCTGGGCCCTAGAAGAGTGTGTGTGCCCGAAGGTGAAAGGCATCTGTTCTTTTCAGATTCTGAGTTACTCAGTCTGGGGTCACTACCACAGTTGCAGTACTGTCCTGGACACTACCACAGTCACAGTACTGTCCTAGACACTTTTT
Source organism: Sequoiadendron giganteum (assembly GCA_007115665.2). NCBI lineage: Eukaryota > Viridiplantae > Streptophyta > Pinopsida > Cupressales > Cupressaceae > Sequoiadendron > Sequoiadendron giganteum. Next base: position 530,198,283 of record CM021107.1, on the reverse strand, counting down.
CTGCTGTTTCCTGACCACTTTTTATGGCCTTTTGTCTAGACAACAGATACATTTTGCTATTCACAAAATTTCATGTCTATATACATTTTATTGTGGTTTTCATATTCTGTAAGGATCAGAGAATATTTTCAGCCCAATGTCAGCCTTAGCTTCCATGTCCTTATTAAGGATGGAGCCTTCAATCTAAATAAAAAGACAAATGTACGAAACAAAACCCTAATGGCATCCATGAAACTACACAATCATAAACATAGATAAATCATGTGTTTTATGAAGGAATGATTACATAAACATGTATTGTACTTCTCACCCTTAATTTAATTTCATTTTAGTATTGAATAATGACAGGTTGTGTGTGGGATTTTGCAGTCAACTGACATATTGTTAATTCACTTTTGCAGATGCACATGATGAGTTATTTACAATCTACTCTATAACGGATTGATGTTTCGGTCACTGCTTCAAACATAACAAGAGGCCATCATCGATTCTGGCCTACTTTTCCAATACAGTGTAATTAATGCAACAGAGCCCAAATTCACCGATAGGCACCTTAATTTAATTTTCTTTTAGTTTTATTTATGGTAAGGTTGTATGTGGATCGTTGGCCAATGTGAATTCTTGCTTTCTTGTCCTATAAAGTGCAATTAATATGACGGAGCCCAAATTCACTTATAAGCACCTTAATTTAATTTTGTTTTATTTTTGTTTATGTTAAGGTTGTATGTGGATCATTGCAGTCAACTGTCATATCTACTATTTATTTATACAAACATGCAAAATGTGTTAATTCGCATAGTTGCCAAGAGACGCAGGTTACTGGTACTGGTTCGGGGACGGGGATGCCAATCAAATTAGGGTACATGAGTTAAATGAATAAGGAGACGGCTATTTTATATGTAAATGATTCACCGGAAATTTTGGGTACGGGGACTGGTACATTGTCTATGTTCCCATAATGGAGAATCCTGGCAACTATAGTTAATTGTAGTCTGATCTATAATGGATCAATATTTCAGTCACTGCTTCAAAAAAAAACTGGCTATTGCCAATTCTGACCTACGTGTAGAAGACAGTGTAATTAAAGTGAGAGAGCTCAAATTCAATGTTAGACACATTAATTTACTCTTGTTTTAGTAATGGTTATGGTAAGATTATATGTGGATCATTGCATATCTACTATTCCTTTTCGTGTATGTACACAATAGGTTATTAACTTATTTACAGTCTGATCAAAGATAAAAAGTAGATGTTGCCTATTCTTGCCTACTCATCCAATAAATGTAATTGAAGTTGATGGCACCTGAATTCAATCATAGACACCTCAAATCAACAAACTAAACATAGGGACAGGTCCCGAATGACTCAGTATGCTGGGAAACTTTTTATCTTCCGAAAAATCTTAACCCTGACAACTTCACGGCCATGATGAAATTTTGGTAATTTCACCATCCGTACCAATGGAAACATCAAGACTTATTGACCAGAAGAAAATGCCCAGACTGGAAGTTACAAAATGAGCCAGACACAAAAACATTAACAGGATGCAAGGAAACTCCAGATGCAATAGGATTCCTAAGTTAGGTACACAACCTATCAGCTATCATCTACAAATATATGCATTTAAGCACCTAAGAGGTTCTTTTGGCTACTTTCTCAGTAATGGAGTGGCAATTGAGCAGACGACAGTAATGTTGCAATCCAAAGTCAAAGATTACCAATGTTTCAACACTCTAAGAAAGCAATGTATCTGCATCTGTAGAACATCATTTCATAAAGGAAATGATTCTGGAATCTTTTCCCATGGACTTTTTCTACTCCAAGAGCCAATAGGATTCTCTCCACATACATTTTGTATGTCTTATGCATGTGATGCTATTTAGTATTTCTTTTCCAAGCATATTTCTACTATTTTGCGACAAAAGAATCAATCACCAACTTAATATTGAATGTGTCTGTGTAAGGAACTTTGTCAGCTATAGTTGTGCAATTATAGATCATATCCTGGCTCTCCATCCAAATTTCTATTATCTTTACAAGAGTCAAGCCCCAATTTGTTGGAAATTGTGTACAGTGATAATCAATGAAGATATTCATATTTCATTATGTCTAATTTTGCATATAATTGTGATTATCTTCTGTTGATAGTTTATTGTGCATAACTAGTAAATAGTAAGTACAGTGTTTCCCAAGTCATTTCTTTCACTATCCTTGTTGCTCATGAGTTTTGCAAGCGTCTTTTTCACCCATCACAGCCTTTGATACCCTACAATCATTGAGTGTGTAGTTCACAAACTCAGACTCAGCAAACCAAAAATTTCCAACTCAACAAAAACTTGGAAAAACTCAGCAACTTAAAAATATCATAAATTCTATGCAAAATACAGCTACAAAATGTATCAAATGAGTTTTTCAGCGTTTGAAAATGTTGCAGGGTTCGTACCCGCAGGCCCCGAACCCGGTTTGGGTACGTACGGGTACTTGCTGGGTGAACATAGACGTATATGATATCATTGATATGGCTTATTTAAATATTTTTCAACTATCAATTGGCATTTAATATTTATCTTTGGCATTTGGCATTAATCAATGATCAAGTATCATACTATGAAATGATTTAGTTTTACAATTCTGTATATTTCTCTTATTTTTTCGTATATATATATATATACATACCCATACCCCAAACCCCTAAAAAAAAATTTCACGTACCCACGTACCAGGTTCTCGTACCTGCACCCGTCCCTGAACCTGAACCAGAACTGGTAACTTAGGTTTTTCCAGCATTTGATATTTGAAGTGCTTATAAAGCCATCAAAACATGTTTTTGCAGTGTCTAAATTGCATTATTTGCAGTGTCTGAAGCACATTTCTGGTGCATTTATCCTGTGTATGACAGAGATGGCAAGTGGCACAGTCAGGCTTGCCAAGTACTTGGCAAGTACTCAGTAAAAAACACACTAAAACTCGACTGGCAGAATCAGCAAGTAAACCCTGTGAAAACTCGGCAGTCAAGAAAGTCAGCAAGTACACATCAACTTCCCAAGTTGCCGAACTACTTGGTCTGAAAATATGAAAATTAAGAAAAGAACACGGAGAAAAAACAATAGTGAGCCATTATAACTGTGCATGTGTCTATGTCATTAATTGTATAGTGAGCCATTATAACTTTGCATGTGTCTATGTCATTAATTGTATCAGCTATAAGTAGAGAAATTATCAATCACACTTTAGTTCTACACTCAAATTCCTATCACTTTTATCATTATTAGAGTCGGAAATAAATATGTTGGAAATTGTGTACGTTATAGTGATAATCAATGAAGGCATTTATATTTCCTTATATCACTTTAGGTTTTTATTTTTAACTGTCTTTTATCTTCGGACTTTTTTCAATAGATAACTGTGCATAATTAGTAAAACTAAGTTGCTAAATTTCATGTGCACTGCCAGTTTGTCTGCCTTGTCACTCTTGTTAAGATTGTATATGTTGTTGTGAACCATCATAACTGTCAATACCTCAGTCTCTGAAATTTGAAAAACTAAAACTAAAAACAGAGCACACAATTATCAGATGACCATTTGCATCCTATAGAATACAGCTTCTGCTGCCAGCTTGGTGTTTCAAGCATCAACCTTAGCAAAGATACTACATCCACTAGATGTCTAGCCCGTGGATCAGCAACACTTGCTCATCCTTTTGATTTTTCAAACTGAAATAAGTGTTTCACCACATCATCAGTCTTCCTTATTCTTTCCTAAGAAATGTGTGCCATATTATATCATTTTTTTCCATTTTTACACTTTTGAATACATTTAAACCAGGAAAAAGTTCATCTGGAATTGTCAGCTGACATCGCACATTAGCTTTTGTATAGAAAATTATCGAGAATTCACAAACTTATAGAATGTTGTAGCAATGAATAAGCTGATTATACAGTCCATGAAAGAGAATTCATTAAGAAAACTAATCTAATAATACAACCAAAATCATGTCAAAGTAAGACATTAAAAGGGCAAAATTCCTGTTAAGGATAAAATTTGATTACCTTACAGAATAAGAAAGATTACTTAAAAACTTAAATATAATATTGTAATTTAAAACTCCCGCCTTAAATAGCTATACATTTGCAAATCAAAGCAGATAATATTGGCTAACAAGACAGAAGTGAGGTTCAGGGATTACCATCTGGTTCTAGAAACTGGCTTCCTGAAGTAACAGCTCCTAATGGTTCAAGAACACTTCCCTGTGACATCCATTCAGAAAATGAAGCCTTTTAATGGAAAGATTTGTAAAGTTTCCAAAGTCATTTACATTTTGAACAACGTCCAGCTGCTAACTCTAATTCTCAGCATTAGTAGGACAGTTATTCACTTTGCAATGCATGGAAATTCTATTTTTTTGAAAAGTTATTCACATTGCAATGAAAATTATTTTAATTTTTGGTTGTGCTTAGAGATAAATTGATAAAACTTATCAAAGCAAATATATTAAGGTCCATCTACTTGTCTGATTCCACAACTATGACTCTGAACATAACAGGTTCCACCAAACAATTTCTGTAGGCAATGCTGCTTATGATATCTAATGAATGAAAAACTTTTATCTATAAATGTATCTAAAAATAACAAATGTGCAAGAAAATAGCATCTATAATTGCAGGGAGGCAGTAAATGTCTTATTCAAAATACATGTGCAAGAAAAAATATCTGTTTCAAACACATATTTCCAGCAGTAGCACTCTTGGTGAAATCTAAACCAAACAAAGTGCCAAGATTGCATGAAAAAGCTGTTTTCAAATTGCAGCTCAAGGATCATGTCTTTATTAGAAGGATTGGAAATGAAGCAATGGGGAAGTTTCTGTAAGTATGACAAATTTGAAATTTCTAGTAAAATTATAAACTTCTGTAACTATGAAAACTTTCTAGTATGATTAAAAGAGATACACTACAGCTATTGCCCTCCCCTGAACAAGCAATGAGGATTCAAAGATTCTAATACATGATTAGAAAGACATTTCTACTGCTAGTCTATCCAAAAAATATGAACCTCTTTCAAATATGAGGTTTTAGAATGATTACCAATCCATGAAGATTTAATATTCAAATCAAGGCTCCATCAAATTGGCTATTCTGACTCTTCTTGCACTACTTGTGTCAAGAAGTTATAATGTCCCCTTCTCAGGCCTAATCAGTTCAAAGACCATTAGCCTATTTCTTGAGTTCACCTAGGCTAAGTGGTAAGGCAAGGGGACTCCAAAGATCTTGGAGGATGCAAATTCGGAGTTACAAGGTTCTTTTTGTTGGCAATGAGTTCAGTGGGCAATACTGGTCTGAATGACACTCTTTAAAGTGTTTTCGAACTTTTGGGGTGTTCTCAAAACTTCTTAGAAAGCAAGTATATTTATAGTAAGTCACCAAATTGGCTTCTAATATCATATTGGTGTGGTCAAAATTGGATTCCAATGTGTTTGGGGATATTGTAGTGTCCCCATTTTTCGAGTGACCACCTCATGTAGTTGGTTAGCCTATCCTGTTCCCTCAGGCTAAGCCGGAGGGCTAAGGGAATGACCTAATTGATTAAATATTATTAGGGCAAATTGATGATGAGAGATGAGCTTGCATATTTTTGAGAGCTTATTGGTGAATTCAAAATAAATAAAATAATTGCCCTAGAGATGAGTGTCCAAGGAGAGAGAAAAAGGAAATAAAGAAAGAAAAATAAATGGAAGAAATATCAAGGATGGTTGGCCAAATTGAAGGAGAAAAATAAGATAAATCAATTTAATCAATTTATTAGGGCAAATTGATGATGAGAGATGAGCTTGCATATTTTTGAGAGCTTATTGGTGAATTCAAAATAAATAAAATAATTGCCCTAGAGATGAGTGTCCAAGGAGAGAGAAAAAGAAAATAAAGAAAGAAAAATAAATGGAAGAAATATCAAGGATGGTTGGCCAAATTGAAGGAGAAAAATAAGATAAATCCAAATAAAACTCCCTTGAGGTGGATGACCTAGTGAGAGGTCAAGAAATGAAATATTTAATGTGATGTCCCCATCACACATAATCAATTAAGATAAGTGCACTTTCCTTCTCTCTAATAAGACATCCAGAAATAAATAAATATAAAATATGAATAAAATAAACATAAGTAAATATATGTTCATATTATAACATTTTATAAATTAATATATAAAATATTTAATCTTTAATTATTTATTTTAATATTATAACATTTTTTTGATATATAAAATATTTTGTTATTTATTTATATACCAAAAGTATAATACGTTATAATTGACATATGAAATATTTAGTCAATATTATAAATTGATATATCAAATATTTATATTTAATCATTTATTTAGGATCATAACATTTTATAAATTCTTTAGTTATTTATACATATTTATATTTTTTTTACATTTTATAATACATAATATACAAACCTTTATAAAAGTGACACTAATCTCAACGAACCGATGCATTCAGGGAAAATTCACGAACAGAGGAAGAATCGACGTAGCCTCCAGAAAACGCACCTGTTGACATAGCCTCTAGGAGATGCACCTGTTGATATAGGTATAGAAGAGTAAGCAACAAGGAGGAGAAGGAGCATGGAGGAATGAGGAAGTAGGGCTGACACATCCAAAGAGAGCAGTGTCGTTACTTTCAAAAGGAACAATCTATCAGCAACCACACATACTATTTACGGGAAAAGAAGAGAATATCCGGATTACCATACCGTAGATAGGGAAGAGCCGGCCGAAATCAATATTGGAAAAGCAATGATCAGGGAAGGACTAATGCCTGAGGAGGGAAGAAGCCGACAAGTGCAGTCACAAATTATCTGAAAGCAGAGACAAGTGTATGCCCAAATCTGGCCATCATGGTCACTATAGTTTGACAAAAGTCATCATTCATTTAAACATAAATCTCCATAAACGAATTTGCTACTTGGAACATTGTTTAGAGTATATAATTAAGATTCAATAATTATCTAGATATTAAGAATCTAATTAAAGTTGCTCCAATTGAATAAGAAACATCTCAGACATGAACTGAGATTGATACTACTTGACATACTTATTGCAACTCTCATACATTTATCTCCCAATTTAAGTAAGGTGCATCACATTTAATGCCACAAGTGGTTCGCCACACTTGGATAAAGGAATGAAAAATAAAATAAAATATCTTATTTGTGTTTTTTGGGCGCCTAGCATGCCTTGCATGAGGTCGGCCCTAAGGAGGAGGAAAATAAGAATATATTGCTTAAGGAGGTCGGCCTTGATAAGGTTATTTTGGAGGGCTATAAAAGAAAGTAAAGGTGCAAGTCTTTTGGGCATCCATTCATATCTTATTTCATTTTGGAGATTCTTCTCTTTGACTGCAACTTTGGTTGGGCTTCATTCCAAGGACGAAAACCCTTGTGAATGTGGTCAATTAGATGAAACCCTAGCTCATTTTGGGAGAACTCGTGATCGAGTTCTAATTGCACTTAATTGGAGACATTTGGAGGTTTGGAGCATCATTGCATATTCAGACTTGAAGATCAAATTTGGAGCATCATTGTTGTGGCATTTTGTGAGCATATTGCATTAGGGTTTTGCCCTAATTTGGAGCGCCGCTTTGGAGCAGACTTGACAACCCATCTTTGGAGGGAAATTTTGCATATTTGGAGAAGCAAACCCTAAGCACTTGCCAAGGAGGAATTCGCCCATCTAGGGTTTGATATTTGCAGACTATTTTGCATATATTTGGTATGTACAATCATAGTTTTAGGTCTGATTTGTAGAGAAGAAATCTGGACATATGTTCGGCATGTTTGAGCCCATGAATTCATTGTAAAATCAGTCCAAAATATTTAGTTTTGTAGCAGTAGACTTCTTTAATCAGAAATCAGATTTATTGGACCTATGTTTGGCACTTGGATGGTTAATTTTCATGGTTGTTATCATAGTTGATGATATCTATATGTTTGGCATATGTTTATTGGATGCCTATAAGTGTTTATCATTCTGAAAATAAAAATTAGAATTCGGTCCTAGGGTTTGAGCAGACAAACTAAATCGGAAAAGTGCAAAAAAATAGATCAAAAATTTTTGGGCAGATTCCATTGGGGATATTACAGATTTTCTGCAACTTGGGGTGAAATAATTAAATTATTCACTTAAGTTATAAAATTTTATCATTATCTTTGATAACTTAAGTTTAATATCTTTTCGAAAAGGCATTTTAAATTCCCAATTGGACGCCTAGGAGAAATAAGGGGGTCTTGCACATGGAAAAACATTTTATTTTATTTTAAAAGGAAATTTGAAGGAAAAGGTAATTAAATATTTACACATAATGAATTACTTAATTTAAAGCAAAAATGTTTTTTCGGAAAAAAGCAAAAACATTTTTTCGAAAAAAGTTTTTAAAAAGCAGGAAAAAGTGCTTTTTCAAAAGAATAAAAAACGAAAAAGCAAAAACTCGTTTTTTTTTTTTTAAAACTACAAAAAAGCTATAAAAGGAGGTGTTGGGGGCTCATTTGGAAATGCTAAAGAATGATATTATTATGCTGTCAGATATGCTCTAGTTCTCCAAATCTTTGAAGATGGAAACCCTCATGGATTTTCTAGTTTCGGAATTGAAAAAAAATCGCTAGCTAGATTAGTGTGATTCCATTTTAGGGATCACCATTGGTGCTGATTGAAACTTCCAATTTTGGTTTTATCCATTTTGAATGCTTTGGTGGTGTTTGATTTTGCATTTTGAGAGGATTGTTTGCAGTTTAAAGGAGATGTTTGAGTTTCTTGTGTGAAGTGTTGGAAAAGACTTGAAGTTGGCCTTAACATTCTATGACCTTGCTGGTTTAGTGTTTTATGAGTTATGACTGACCTATAGTTGTTGTTCAATCATTATCAAACCCTCATAATGCATTCATAAAAGGTGTTAAGTTGATTAGAGGAGCTGGACACATTGTTCCAAGCAAAGATGGAAAACTCGGCTGGACTTGCCACGGACTCAGCGGACTCATGAGTCCCAAGCTGTGCCGAGTCAACTCAGCACAAACTCGGGAGTCGAGTCCAAGAGAGTCCCAAGCTCGGACTCCCGAGTCCATCCGAGGGACTCGCATGAGTCTTGGGCTTGGAATCCTGAGTCCCGCACGTAGACTCGCACCGGCAGCGATAGGTGAAGATTGAGGTTTTAAAACCTCTTTTTTTGTTTTTTTCCTTCATTTTACTCCTCCATTTTGCCCAAAACAGGTCTACAACTCGAAGTAAGGTGCAAGAAGCGGAGAAGACAAGCGAAGGAGATCAAATTACTTTTCTCATTTTGACATATGATTGTAAACATTTATAAACTCATGATGCTGTTATACATTTGAAAGTTTGAAACTATGAGTATGAATGATGAAATTTCAATTATTGAGTGTTTGATAATCATATGACATGTGTAATCTTTGAATTATGACAAATTGATAATCAAATTAGGCTCTTATGTTCTCTAAATACATTAATTTCTTTTCTTTTTTTGTAAAACTACGGTTTTTTTCTTTGTCGAGTCCTAGCCGAGTTTTTTGCCGAGCCTGTGCCGAGTCCCGAGTCCGAGTCCTATTTTGGGCTATCGAGTCTACACTGAGTCCGAGTTTTCCAACTTTGGTTCCAAGTCTACATTGACCTTTGGGTGCATTTGGGAGCAAGTCTTTGAAGATTTTTAAGTCCTTATCTTGCTGTCCAAACTGCTGCAGCGAAGCTTCAGACCTGTACCAGTCACTTATTTTCCATTTCCTTGAGGTATACTTGCTATTTCAATAATGGGTGATTAGTTTCTTGAGTGGTGATATTTTGGGGTGTTCCAGTTAGTTTTATTTCATATCATTGTCTTGAATTTGATTCAAGAGTTAACATTGTAACACTGGGTGTTAGTACCAACAGTGATTTGCTCATGTTATTTTGTGCTACTCACCCCACTGAATAAGTGGCTCTTGTACTCACCCCACTGAACAAGTGGTATTTTGGCACTCACTCACCACTACAAAGTGGAAGAGTTGTTTTTACTTGTACTCACTCACCACTGAAAAGTGGAAGAGCTTGCTTTACTTCATTATTGTATTAGCTTTCCCACTACAAAGTGCGCATGCCTAGCTAACCCCACTGGATAAGTGGTTGTTACTTTCAGCTACTTTATTTCAAGTATAAATTGTAATCCTGTATACCGTATGCTCTCACCTCGCCCACACTAGGAACTTAGTGACCAAAAAGTGGAAAGAAAGTTGCTTGACATTACATTCTATTTGAGCTAGCAAGTTTTTTCAAAAAATTAAGGGTGATTATTACAGAAGTACACAAACTTCATCTTCTGGAAACGTCTTGTTGTTAGAAGTTTTTGGTAATTATGGTTTACAAATTATTCAAATCCATCTTTATTTTTCTCCCCTCTTTTGTGAGGTCCTCTATTGGGGGAACTCTTGGATGATCAACTATGTCTGTAAAACCCTTTCGCAAACCACTCTGTTGTTTGTTATTACTTTCTTGTGGTAGACAAAGGATAACGCAACTTTTCAAGAAGATGATTCCCCACTTAATTTAAGGAAAATGAAACTTGCATATTCCATAAAAATTTGTTCTTTCCTACAAGTGGCCAAGGTTTAGGTCTTGATTTTCTAGGAAGAAATTGCTCTCGAAATCGCGTTGTTATTTTGTGTAGTATAAGATGCATTTTCTTCATACCATTTTTTTTTTAAATTAAAAACACACACACGCACACAGCAAGAAATGATCAAGATATTCTTTGAAAGGCATCTACTTGATATGGAGATGATATATAATTTCATAAGCAAAAAGCAGTAGTTTTCACCTTAAATATGAACGGTACTAAATTCAATTTTAACTGGATCCCTTATATAATAACTATTACTGTATCTTACTGATTTTAGCATTCAGGATGTCTACTATAAATCTTAAAGGAGGAGAACCATACTTTCTATTTCATCCCATGTCATGTCCCCTTCTTCAAGCAAAGACTTTCATAAACACTTAGCCGATTATTTTTAATTTCAATAGGCTATTGGGGTTAATAAGAGAAATTATTTAACAATTTAAATTAAGTTTTCCAAAAAGTGACTTTATTTTATATTTATAAAAAACAACTTATGTTTTATTATTAAAATATTATAAAGTGTAGCTAGGAATGGAGCCCAAAAGTAAAATTGATAAAATAACTTTCTAGACATTTTTCAAAAATTAAGTTTTGGAGAGAAAAGGAGAAAAAAGAAATCAATATTATACTTCTCTCAAATGCCTATATAAGAGTTGAGCATTGAGGAGGGTTACCAATTGATGAAATCAAAACCCTATTTCAGAATTTGAGCATTTTGTTGATCTCCACACCAAAGAATGAAAACTCTCTTGTCCTTTCATGGTGATTACACTCAAGGATTGCAGATGTGCTGAAAATTTGCAAATAATTTCCAGTTACGATGAATGATTTAAGTTTCAAAGAGTTTGAAAAAATTTATATGTGAAACTAACTTAGGTAATTTCTTAATATTATATTTGTTGGTGCTCAATAATAGATCATTTTATATTATTACTAGTCATATTTTGGCTGGCCGTACCATTCCTATTTCCTTACCATACTACTATTTTGCTAAATATGATACAAGATGAGATGCTATTTTATATTGAATTAGTTTATTCTAAAGGGAATGAGGAGACATACATAGTATGGAAGTGTTTTGGGCCTTGTACCAAATCATATTAGAGTTAAATGTTTTTATACAAAAATTAGAAGGAAGCAAATCATATTATTTGATGTGGGCACCATACTATTTGGAATAGGTCAAAGTTTTTAATGTGTTGAAGATATAATGTAATGTCCCCATTTTTAGCCCTACGCTTTCCAATGACCGTTAGCCTATTTTTGGAGGCTCGTACGCTAGTCGGAGGCACAATTAGGGTTTCCTATTTTCTAAGAGGTTTTCTTTTGAGTTTTCAAGGGTTGCATGCAGGAGTTTGGCAGTTTGGCAATTTGTCTTCTTGGTCTTTCTGGGTTTTCAAAGAGCTTCAGAGGGGTGATGCATTTCCATCAGAGGATATTTTTGGACTTACTATTTTTATTAAGTTACGACAGCTGCCCAGTTTGTGCCCAAACGGTGTTTGGAGTCGCATACTATTTTTAGCAGTATGCTATTTTTAGTAAGTGCTATTTTTGGTAGTGCGGTTTTGGTAGTAGTTCTGCACACAATTACTATTTATGGCAGTGCAGGCTTGGTAGAGGCTTCTCTAGCTTTCTTGGAGTCAGAATTGGAAAGTTGACAACTTAAGTTATATTATTTGATATTTCTAATGTGCTTTTTGGTTCCCATGCCTAGGCTCATTGACTTAAGTTGTTCTTAAAAGGTGGTCTCTCATGTGGTCATCCAAATTGGAGGAATTTTTGTATTTTATAAAGTTAATATTTGCTAAGTGAAGTTGGACGCCTAGGTTGAAGGAGCAAAAGGAGTTTTAATAAATATTGTATTCTCCTCTTTTTGGCGTCCCTTTTTGGAGGGAAAGAAGAATTTGAACTTCTAGGGTTTGAAGCTTATAAATACAATGCGCCCCCCTCTCATTTGGTATCCATTATCTTTTCATAATGAAGTGTTGCTGAATTTTATTTAGACTCTTGCTTCGACATTGAGATGCCTCCTAGTTTCTTCATCAGTTTCGAATTTGAAATACAACTCCTAGCTGATCAATGACTGCTTCTTCACTCAAAGGTTGCAAATTGAGCTTCAATGGTGATGGCTACATTCGTGATTTCAGTTTGGTATGGCTTTGATGTTTTCTAGGAATATTTTGGTATGCTCTTTGCTGTTTGGAGTTTTTGGAGTGTTATTTTCATGCTTCTGCAGACCCACATTCTTGCTCATACCGTTCCGAAGACTTGGCGGATTTTTGTGGGTGTTGGCTTGTTTGGATCCTTGCTTCTGGGCACCCCCTTGCCTAGAATCTCATATTTTTAGGAGAATAACTTATTTTTGCTTGTAGTCGCCCTCCTCAAGGTGCCCTATTTCCTTGTTTGGGGTACATTGGGATGCGTGCAAAAATAATCAGAATTGTTTGGTGGACTTTAGTTGCTTGAACTTGGATGCCTAGGCCTTAGATGCCATTTGCATTCAGTTTGAGGTCATTCAGAGGAGTATTGAGGAAGTTATGAGCGTTTGATGGAGTTCCAGGCTTGTTGATCAGAAAATCAGAACACTAACATTTTATATCAAACCTGGTATTTTCAGTATTTTGTCTTAATTTCTTGATGCTTATCTTTGTAGTTATCATGGAGATGATTATCTAATACTTGGGCCTTCATATTGCTAAGTTATCTCATGATACATTGTATAAGACTCTATATTGTAACACCATTTTCAATAATATTGATCAGCTCTTTCATTTTTGTACTTGTGTTTTCATTCCCACTGAAAAATGGAAGAGGCTGGCTTGCCGCCTAGTTACTTTCTAATTTTGCTACCCGCTGAAAAGTGGAAGAGGCTGGCTTTCCGCCTAAGCATTTATATTTTCTATATTGGCCAGCTTGCCGCCAATATCATTTGTACTTCCAACATTTCAGTTTGTTGCTAGCAGATCCCTTTACATTGTATGCTCTCACCTTGCCCACTCCAAGATATAGGTGATCAAAACGTGAAGGGTTGCTTTCAGCTTGTTATCTTTCTTGGGCTAACATTAACAGGTGAAATGTTGTGTGCTAAAAATTCAGGAAAAAAGTTAAGGGGGGTATTTCAATGGTATTAGAACATGAAGGGTTGCTTTCAACTTGTTATCTTTCTTGGGCTAACGTTAATGGGTGAAGTGTCGTGTGCTAAAAATTCGGGAAAAAACTAAGGGGGATATTTCATATAAGTTATTAAGGCTGCCATCTTTAATCAAAGGTGATCGTAGCTTAATAAATATTATTTTAATTGTTGTAGTGGTTAAGATTCCTAGTGTTACAAGACTCATCAAGTCCTGAGGTGAGTGACCCTGACCAAGTCCTGGGGACTCAAGACTTGAGTGCCCAATGAGTCTACCAAACTTGGCCACGGCTAGAGAAAGAAGTATAAAAATAAAAATCATTTTTTAAAACATTTTTATAAACAAAAATGTGTCAAATACCTAATTTCGCCATTAAGTGGTAAAATTGTGAAAATGGCATGTGCCAAGAAGATTTGTGTAGTTTCAAAGGCCTCCATGAGGGGTGTTGCCCCTCAACCCCATTAAAGTCTCCACTTCCAACCCCCGGTAGTTATTGGGATCTCTTGTCACATAAGAAACTTGATTGCAATAAGGGGGTTTGGGAGTGGAGACCAAAAATGACATCTTAGACAATTATCTTTATGAATATCATCATATCATTGATCAAAGATAAAGTATCACACTAACAAAGTTTCAAATGTTATTATTATTACAATATAATATTATATATGTATATGTACATATACATACATACACACACGCACACGCACATATATATTACAGCCATACCCAGCCATAGCATACCCAAGGAAAAAAATTGTTGTACCAGCATACCAAAACTCCATACTTGTCCCTGCCCCCATACCAGAACCAGCAACTTAGGTTTTGATGCTATGGATTTCATAATCCATCATTTGTATACATTTGACAATAAATTTATATGTCTAATAATGTTGTTTCCTTCAACTAAAAATTAAAATTCATTCATATACTCATGTGATCAATGTATACTTGTGTACATGGTCAATGTAGCTTCCATTTGATTAGTTTATCGTGTCTTTAAAGTTATTTATTAAAGAATGCATGAAACAAGTTTAAATCTTTTAAAATCTCTATATTTCATGGTTTCTTTAATTTGCCAAGTCTGGGCACCGAGGCTGAGTCCGAGTCAAAAATCAGCTTGCCAAGTCCAAGGCAAGTCCAAGTCTTGTAACTATGGTTAAGATAGCCATACAGAGCTGAGATTGAACATTTTTAATATTCATCAATTGGCATTTACTTCTTCAACTACCATACAGTTTGGGTATTTACAAATTTCTGGTATTCAGCTTACTCTTGGCTATTTCATTTGATATAATTACTGATATTAATAGTTTTCAGTGGAGTTGCTGCTGTTCTAACCAGAGACATAATATAAAACTTCAATATTTATGCTTATTTGATAAATTGTATAAACTGGATGGTTCTCTATTATTTAGTTTTGTTTTGTTTAAGTTTGGAAAGCTAAGTCACCATGACAACAGTGAATTATTTTAAATTATTAGCATTAACATTTCTAATGTTAATATGTGTGGTACCCCACTAGATTTAGATTTGTAATTGTTCTAGAAGGCTTGCCACCAGAACCAATTTCATTCCTTTCCAATTTCCTTTTGTAATTCATCTGGAAGGCTTGCCACCAAAGTATGTATATCATTACTTCTAGTTTCTATAATAGTTGCAATATTGAGTTGTGCACCTTCTGCCAACATGTACTTTTTTATATTATCAGTTTAATCCCTTTCACCATATGCTTTCCCCTTGCCCACATCAAGATCTTCATGATCAAAAGGTGTTAAGGTTTCAAGCATCAACGTTGAAGATTTGTCAAATTGTCAAAATTTCAGTTCAAGACATTACATCCTAGAATCCACAAGTTTGAAGAGCTCTGGGAGATGGGAAATACAAATTAATGACTGCTATATAATAACTGACAGTTGACTGGTACGACTTTTATAATGATCACACATGAGCCCTTCCCACCATGAATCTTCCATGCAAAAGGAAATTTATGTTTTTCTATAGGTGTCAAAACATTTTTCTTTCCACAAATCAGAGTACTACAATATTTATAGACTGCCCTAAAATATTTATCTCAAATGCAAAGCACAATGCAAAGCCTAAGAGATTTCATGGTAAACGAAATTAATTGACAAATCCTTTCATCAAGGTTACTATCTTGAAACAAAATATATGTGAAAAGGGATAAAACAGTTAAAATTCTGTCTTTATTAACAATCCAATTGATTGGGAAAAAAAAATGATAATTACAATCATTCTGACTTCATGTGATTACATGTCTAATCTTAATTCTGGTAAATTTGGTTCCCATAAGTAGAAGGTGAAGTACTTTAATATAGATTTGAGGTAACCCCAACATGGTCCTACAATCATCTTCTTGCCATTAATGTATCTATTCACATTGATTAATAAAGTCTAGAGAGCATACTGTAAAAATTCTAGTAACATCACCCTAAACGCAGACCATATCAACAAATGAGTAATGAATGATCCAACAAAAGGAAGATCTAGAGTTGATATTGTTAAGAGATTTCAACCAAAACATTTCACAAAGTATAAATCTACAGCCTCACAACCAGTTTTTAATTTTTTAAATTGGTAGAAACAATCAGCTCTTGAAAGCAATCAGATCTCTATAATTCCACCAAAATATAGAAACACAAATATAGTTCACAATGAAATTCTCAATGAATATAGATGACCCATCAAAAGAAGCAAGTTGTGAAATGATGTAGAAAGTGAATTGGAGACAGGATCACAATTGAGTTGAGTTTTTGAAGATGATAACATGCATTATTCATTTCTCTTACTAGTTAAATTCACAAATATGTTCATGCCTTTTGCTTCTACTTCTAGTTTTGAACTTTTTTATGGTGTCATGAAGAACTGCCAAAGAGAAGAAGGATCATACGGCAAAGAATCCTCCTGCACCATTTCCTGCATCTACAATGATGTGGAATCCTTCGAGTGGTCTCTCTGCAATTAAAAAAATGGATTTCTTATATAATATGACTCATTAGACAATGCAACATAGAAACAATCAAGAAGCTGTGTGGACAATACAAGTCAAATCCTAACACAGGCATCATAAAATCCAAAAGGAAAAAAAATACTAGTACTAATTTGCTCTAGACGGCAAAAGAATTAATTCACAAGCATCTACATGCATACATCTGTCAAACTGCAAACTTAATCCTACCTACATTTCCAGCTGCCTTACGAACAGCCTTTACCAGATCTCCTGTGTAAACCTTCATGTAATCGACCTTCCTTGACACCTTAGAAGCAGCAACTTTAGATGCCCTCAATGCATCTTCAGAAAAAGTACCATATATTTCTGCTGCACGTGCCAGAATGTTTGCAATATCTGCTTTACCAAGCCCACCGGAATTTGTAAAAAATTTAAACCCATTGCGGTTGTATGGGAGATGACTAGCTGTTACAACAAAGTGATAGGCAGATATCAAAACCTTCCCCAGTGAAAACAATGTCAAAAAGAAAACAATTGATATGCATCTCAACGCTTGAGCATCTTAAAATGCATATATTCCCAAATTAGTAACTCAGAAGCAGTGCATTCACATGAAAACAGAAAATGAAAATGATCCAAGATTCCAACTCAAAATCCATTATGTTTACTCCTCTTTTATAATAATGCCCAGACTCATTCCAAGCAAAATATAAAACAACAGTATGCACACTCACTATATTTCATATTTTGTTTATAGAATAACACTGAATTTTTTATAAAAAGACGTTCTAGAAATGGTAGAAAACTGAGATCATCTGTACATGTTTGTTTCTTCCACAATCAGTTCTATGTGGAACTGTTTGGCCCACCATGTGGGGCTTTATAAGTGTGCAAATAACTTCAAGCAGTCCATGTTTTAATAGACTGATTATAAGTACTTTTAATTGTTAATTTAATTATAGTTATATAAGGATCTTCAACAAAAATGGGATGACAGTGAGAACAGCCACCATTCCCATGGACTAACTTCTAACCAAGAACTAAAATATTTTTTGTCCAGCAAAATAAATTACTTAATTAAGTGGAGTTAAAATTCTATATGCAAACCTGTGATCATAATGCCACCATCAGCGGGGCAGAGAAAATCTTCATCCTCGGTAAGTGTGCTGTTAAACATGGCTGGAGTAGACGCCAACCTACAGTATCAGAGAATTCCTTGATTGATGCTATGAAATGCATATTATAAAGGACATCAAGTCCTGCAATAAACAGTTTTTGCAAGATCTTTTCCAGAAATGCACTCTGGCAAACCGAAAAGCTTAAGTGACAGCCAAGCACTTTATCTGAAAATGCACTGACAGTTTTATCCCAAAACTAAAATTGCTTCAACTCAGTAAGAAATCAATTCCAATGAATATATTTTATATAGAAAATAACTGCTAATTTCCATTAAAAAGCAAACAGTGTTTATTCTCATTGAATTTGATTGATTTATCTTATCGCCAACAATGAGGCAGTGCATATGATAAGTACCTCAAAAATGTAAAACTTACCCATACAGGACAACATCTAAGCCAGCCCCAGCAATACCACGAGCCACAGCATTCTGTAAAACTTTCTTATTTTAGTCAATAAATAAATAACAAAAGCATCAACCTAAATTAAAATCAATTATTATAAAGTTTCAACCTGACACAGAGGATATCTTCTCCAAATTAATAATTCAAGCTTTATCCAAATTTGAAAAATCCAGAGCAACAAAGTAAGCTTTCTTAGCAAAACCTAAATCTGGGAATATACACAATAATAATGGATAAGGCACAAACACATTCAAGCAGAAAAGGCATTACTCGGAACTCAAGGTATATTAGTATATTACACAACAAGAACAGCCATCTGTTTTTCAAAAAATATGTACAAATGGCAGTGCTCACAGATTTTTAGAACGGGAGAACATAGGGATAGAGGGATGGATTTCAGGGACAGCAATATTTTTCACAATTTGGGGACAGTGGGGAGCTGGAAGTGCAAATAATATATAATATAATATATTTGAAAAATTGATTATAAATATTGTAAAATAAATTACAATTTATCATTAACAATAAATATATATAATAAATTGGATCGAATGTTACTGAATTCCTATGAAAGACGAATTTTGAAGGATGGCGTAGAGCAGCTACGGGGGTTAGTGCAGCTCACACTAGGGCTTGCATGCCCTAGCCGTGGCCTATGCATGTCGTTTTCTTGGCATTGGTGGGGGTCTTTTTACGCACTGACTGGGTAGTGTGGAGTGTGGGGTTTGCTGCTGTCGTGGCATCAAGATCTGCTGGTTTTTCTTTGTTGGTGTGTGCTGGGCGCTTGGGTGTTGCAGTTTTTGGTGGTAGTGTTTGTGCTTGCTGCTGTGCAGGTGGATCATGTAATATTCCCAAATAGGGATAATAGAAAAACAACAATATCTTCAAAAATATTTAAATATATAATAAAAAATTCTGATATTTTATTTGGAAATAGAAAACCCTTCAATAAACTCAGATCTGAGCTCAAAATATTTTTGTGATTATTTTGTGATTTTTTAGGAATTTTTGAAAATTTCTGAACATGAAAAAGTTGCAGAAAATCCACTAAACAACCCAAAATTTTCAGAAAAGCATAACAATGATTGCTTTAAAAATTTCAAAGTTTAACAATTATAAGTATGCAGATTTTTAATTCCAAAAAATACCTCAAAATGGTTCAGAATTATTTCCAAACCCTAGCCGACCCTCAAAATGGCACTAGGCTCCCAAAATGGTCAGCTCTAGGTATATTTTATATGCTCATCAATAGCTGTCCACCAAAAACTCAGAAATTGACGATTTGCAGTTGTATAAGTTTCCAGATCTGAGTCTTCAGCACTGAGATTCTCCTCTAATTTGGCCTCCAAACCTGATGAATACTTGCAGCCCAAAAAAATAATGTGCCAGGGTTTCACAAACTGGAGTTCTTCCACCGAAACACACTCTTCCGATTAGGGAGTGCCCGAATGTCTCATCGAAATCAAGGATACTTAAGGGTTTGAAACCTCAAGCCAAGTTGCGACAGCAATAAACAGAAATCTTCATCACATAATGAGCTCTAAAAGACCCCTAAAGAGTTATATAATAACTCCCAAAAGATGAATTAATCTCATCCCTTGATTCACCACCTCTTAATCCAATGCTCCACATTGAAACCCTAAAAATTGAACCAATAAGCTTCTTCAAAACCCATGCCCCCTTTTCCTTTTTATTACATGCTTTTTAAAATCACTTAAAGTACATAAAAAAGGGACAACTTACGTCTTTTGGCTAAGAAACTCTTAAGTTGCCTAAAAAGACGTGCCCATGACTTAAAATAACTTAAGTTCACTTAAGTTGCATAAAAAGACATGCACACAACTTAAGAATAGAATTTAGAACAAGCCAAAGACTCCATATCTTACCCAATGATTTGAGTTGGGGACATTACAGCCCTCCCCACCCAAAGAATGCTTGTCCTCAAGCATTTGAAGACTAGGATGCTTAAGAATCCCCTCTCCTTCCCATGTTGCATCCTCCAAAGGTAAGTTTTGCCATTTGATAAGATATTCAGAAATTACTTTATTCCTCAACCTTTTCTCCCTTACTTGCAAAATCAGTTGGGCTGTGCCATCTAGACCAAGAGATCTGTTGGGCTGAAAAAAAAAATCAGTGTTCATTCTCACTTACTGAAGCCAGCAGACGCTCATTATCCAACATTAATAATTTGAAGTTCATTATGAAGGAGGGTATTTTGGGATGCTCATGGTTCTCTAGTATCTAGCAGGGCATATGGCCTTATAGTAACTGGTAGTAAGATCCCTGGTTACTGCTTGGCCCTGAATACACTATCTGTCATGACCCTTGAGTATGGAGGCTGCTAATAAAATTTAGATTCTGTCAGTTGAGTACAGAAGCATGGAAAAAATTTGGAATGTGTCTCTTTTTCTAATCCATTCTACATTGGATCTTTAGAGCCAATAAGTGTTCTCTTTGTGCTGGGCTGTAGCTAGTTGACATACCCAGTTTTGTTCTTCAGCTTCTGGGTCTAATAGAGAACTGAGGACCCCCCAGTCTATAACAGTTGTTTGAACTTTTTAAATTTGTTTAATGGTGTGGAGTTGTAGTAAAACATTGCCAAATGTGAATTTGTTCCAGTTCTTTATTTGTTGCCCCACAAAATTGAGGTTTTCAGAAAACATATACATAGCTGATCCATGAATCACCAAGGTCGTTCTAGTCCTACATAGGATATAATATTTTAAGGTTATATGGTCATTGGTCTCTTGTGAGGTTCAATCACCTATAGAATACATTTTTAGTAGCTGAGTGGTCCTGATTATGGAATCTTGTGGGTTATGCAGGGAGTTCTTGTGAGATCAAGCTGGACTGGTTGGAGTCTTGTTGAATCCAAGAAAGTATTTGGGTGCTGATCATAGGTTGATGATGACCCGTTCACATTTTTTTTTTTCTCACACATTTTTAACATTCATTTGTCCATACTACTCTATTGCATGAGAGAAAGTGGCATTTGGTGTCAGAGCCAAATTTCTGATGGCTCCTTGGAATGGTTTTCCAAAGCCTAAATGAGTAACTATATATTTTATGAATGCTTTTGAAGAAGGGGGCCAGGTTTCATCAAAAATTAAAAAAGACAAGGTTGCTCATTTTCAGGACTCCATCTGCAAGATCTGTTTAAGTTGAATCACTTTGTTGCTCTTGAGGAATAGTTTCATGTTAAAAATGTTACTTTGGGGCTTACAAGTGCTTTTTCAGGACTTCATCTGCAAGATCTGTTTAATATGAAGCATTCTATTGCTTTTGAGGAATAGAATTATGTTAAAAATGTTAGTTTGGGGCTTACAAGTGCTTTTTCATGGCTCTTAAAAATTTCAGGGCATTGGGAGGAAGGTTGTTTTTGGATCCTACATGACCCCTAGGACCCAACAAGAGTCTGACTCTACAACCTGTTGTGACCTATTTCACACATCGCCCCATTAGCAGTTTTTGGTTTCACCCTCTGCGTAACATTTTTCGTGAGTTCAGAATTTGAGTTTTTGAGAGTCGCTTCGGCCAAGTCAAGTTTTTGAACCCATTTGTGTGCCTAAACGTCATGGAAGGGCTCGGAAGGTCCAGAAGACAAGGATCGCCTGTGCTTTCGGTCATTTCTGACACTTCCTATTTTTTAGGGATTCTGCTTTTTTGCTTTTTGCTTTTTTGATTTTTGGCATTTTTAGGCCATTCTGGAGTTCCTATTTTTTAGGGATGCTTTTTGCTTTTTTCTAGTTTTAGAAAGTTTCTATTTTGAGGTCCCACTGATCATGAAGTCAACACGCCTCTAGATTGAGAGAAATCAATAGGTAAAAGGTAAAAAAATTGATGAAAAATGACAAGTTTGAGAAGTTCGCCCATGAGAAGGAATGGCAGACATAGTCCCAAGTCTGCCCTTGCCTCTGGCAAGCCAAACATGAAGTCCGCCCATGTCAAAGAGGGGCTCCAGTCCGCCCTTGGACAAGTCAAAGTCCAAGTCCGCCCTTGGAAGGAGAAGCTCCAAGTCCGCCATAGGCAAGACAAGCCTCCAAGTCCGCCATAGGCAAGAGAAGCTCCAAGTCCGCCTTTGGAAGAGGAGACATGAAGTCCGCCCTAGAGAGAGAGAGGTGGACGGCGAGAAGAACCTCCAAGTCCGCCCATGTCAAGGAGAGCCTCAAGTCCGCCCTTGGACAAGTAAAATGCAGTGCGCCCATGACAAATAGAAGCTAAAGTCTGCCCAACTTTGGGAAAGGAAAATTTTCTAAGGCATTGATGAAGAATACGCCTAGAGAGGAAGGATGAATGGCAAGGCAAACATGAAGTCCGCCCAACTCAGCCTGAAGAAATTTCTAAGGCATGGATAAAATTACAAAATGGCAGAGAAGCCTCCAAGTCTGCCCAACCCAGAAGGAAAAGGAAAATTAAATTTTTGACTAAGTATGGATGTCTAGAGAAGCCTAAAGTCCGCCCAAGAAGTTGAAAATTGGCAAAGAAATCATGAAGCACGTCTTGGCTAGACAGATGATTGGAAAATTAAATATTTAGCCATGGATAAACAAATTTAGCCAAGTATCAATATTTTTAACAGTGTTCCACGGGGACGCGTCCCCCCCAAAAAATCTCGCGTTTCCTAGAGGGGGACGTCTCAAAGACTTGGGGACTTGGGGGAGACGTCCCCCCACCAGGCCACCACCAATGCCACCATCCCACCACTAGTGTCGCTATCTCCAAGACACTGATAGGACTTTGAGGACATTGGGGTGTCCTCAAGACGTCTAGGGGACTCCTAGTTGTCTCCAAGATGTATAATTCTTATACTTATACATCTTTTTATAACTTTTTTTCAAGTACTATTTGTATTTCAACACCCTACTGCCCCCTCGTCGTCATCCCCTTGCCATTCCCAAACTTAATGAAATTGAATTTTGTCGCGACTCGAGGATTAAACAGGTTGGAAAATTAATTTTAATGATTAATTTAATATTTTCCAACAATTTTAAGTGTTCAACACTTAGGCAAAATTTTGAAAGGAAAGAAAATCTAAAAGGTTTCGACTGAAGGTGGCGCCTAGATGAAATTAGAAACTTGCCTCAATGATTTCGAATAGAATTAGAAACTTGCCAAACGAAGAGAAGAAAACATTTCTAAAATTGAGAAAACTCGAGAAAAGAAAGCAGATACTAAGGAAAATCGCACTTCTCAACCATATAATGAGTTTCAACACAACTCATTTCTTCACAAATTCGATTGAGAAGAAGTTTAGCTCTCTCAAATCTGCAAGAGATAATTTTTGAAAGAAGAAATAGTGAGAGCAACGTTGATTTTCCTCAGTAGAAGAGATAATTTTAAATTGGAGGCGTGATTTTGAAGAAATAAATTATTTCTTGGTTGAAAGTCGCACTTCTCAGCAAATTGGCCTCTTGGATTGGATTTTCAGAAGTTAGAATTAATTCGCAGCCAGAGGATATTCTCGGAGGTTTGGAAATCAATTGGCAAAGCTCTTCTAATCTTCTGCAGTCATTCCGACACAAGATTTATCGGATACTTAGCGAATTTCTTCACTTTCAGCTTGCTTTTTCGCAGAAATTCATATTTTAAACAAATTGAAAGTATAAATTTATCAAATAACATCCTGAAATAACCAGATTTTTAAAGTTCTTATTTTAATGTTAATTATTTTTGTACTTGCAGGTTAATGACCACTTGGGAGAAACATCCAGACAAGCACAAATGAAGTTCGCCAGTAGGGGGCTACAGCCGGAATCCAAAATCAATTCAAAGTGGAAGAATGTCATGGACACTGACCTCGGGCACGTCGACTTCAATGAATTTAAAAAGAGGATGTACGGGCACGATGGATTTTTACCAACACCCATTGCCAGATGGATGATGAGAAACAGAATTGTTCAAGCTGTCGGATTCCCACCAGCAATTGAATGTGCTGAATTGATGGTAGAGTGCACCCTTCACTATAATGCACAAGACAGGCAAATTGTTGCGCCAAACGGGAGGATGCTAGCTTACCTCGGAGAGTTAGCCATACAAGAAGCCTTCAACATCCCTACAGATCACAGAATGTCCTACAGAACTAGGGAGGATGCGAAAAGGTTATATGATGAAAAGTTGGACCTTTGTGCTGCAAATATTAATAAGTCATGGCTGTTAAAACCAAGAGCTTCGGCTAAGAAGATGCCCAAGAAGTTATTGTGCACAGACTTTAAAGAAGATTACGAAGACATCATCATCTTGCTTAACAGAATGGTTGGCAATCCGCAGGGCGTGCCTTTCGAATCCTGGGTGTACTACTACTTCATCGAGGAAATCACTGAAGGGGCAAAGATGTTCAATTGGTCTCGCATGATAAGCAACAGCCTCCATGAGCAATTGGTCAATCTGGAGGAGACAAAGACATTTTACATGAGTTCCTACGTCATTTACATGTTGGCTAGGACATACCGATATGTCGGCTTGATCTGCAAAGGCGTGGTCGGCAATGGATAAAATGAGTTGAAGTCCTATGACTGCTACCCACAACTACAGCTAAGTGAGAAAGCCCACTTCAAACAGGCACACAATGCTTTCCTCATGTATATAACGAGAATACTTCAAAGAGGAATGCCTCAAAGGCTAACTCACGAAGCCAAGAGTTTGATCGGCAAATACAGGTCTTGGTTCATCCAGTATCCCAGGTACACGTACATCAAAATCCAAGGATTCACTAGGAATCCCTACAAATTGCCCATCTTTCCTACCAACAAGATGGTCTTACTTGAGGTGCTGAGGCGGTTGGAGGAGTATCAAAGCTTCCAAAGAACAAAACAAAAGGCGGCAATTACTTTCCCCTTTTTCATCGGCAACATGCTGGAATCATGCCCATCGACGCAGGCAGCTGAGAGTGCCAAGCTGGAAATATAGCGGTACCCGTTTGCCACATATCAGTTTAGAGGGAACTTCGACCCACATCATCATATCAAGACTGTGGACGGAAGGAAGTACAGACATAGAGTCGAGTTGGAGGACTTCTGGGCAGACACTACGGACGAGGTCAGACGAAGGTTGTGGTCCAGATTGTTGGTTAGCTTGATCAGGACAATTGAACTTTGTCGAGTGCCTGATCAGCTCGAAGATGATGGAGAGCAAATACAGCCACGTTTTGACAAAAACCGGCCTCTGCCTACTGTAAAATGGTCAGAGTCTGAACATGCAGATTTGAACACCTTGATGAGACCAGTAGTCCAATACTCTCAATGGTGGGTCGACCAACAGGTCCAGGAGCTGAGGAGGAGGAAGGTGACGCTTACCCATGACAGGTTGAGCGAAATGGAGTCTTACTCTTCAAATGTGGAAGCGTCTCATGGCGTAGGGTTGATGGAAGCCACTACTTCCAGAAAAAGAAAAGAAGTAGTTGTGGATAAGGAGCCTATTCAGAAACGGACAAGGATAGAGCCGTCACGCTCTGCCACGTCCAGGAATATTGACGAGATATTGGCTACCATTGATGATTCATTGGTCAATATTGGAAATCCTCCCCCAATTCCCGAGGAGAATGTGGAGCCCATTCAGCTCGACGATGATGAACCACCATCCCCCACCGGCACAGAGATACTTGGATCAGATGATGAAATGGTCGCCTAAAATGATGATTTTCAGGAAGGAATGATTTCAGCCCTTCGAGGAATTTTGGACGCTCTGAATGACGAAAAGGTACAAGAAGAGGATGGCATAGAACAGCTCACGATCCCTGACTCGCTGAAGGAGAGAATGAAGATACAGGCACCAGTCGAGACGCTGGAAGAGGATGATGCTGCGGATTTCTTAGCCAGACTTGAACAAGCTTCAATCAAGAAGTCGGCTAAGAAATTTTCCACTATACAGAGAGATGAAGTTGGCAATCGGTCTGTACAAATTGCAGTGCCAACGGTGGACAAGTCACAGGAGGATATAGCTCCATATGAATATGTTGTCACCACCATCGACTTGGGTCCAACCACAAAAGGCCAAGAAGTTGAAGATCTCGACAATTAAGTGTCCACCATCAAGTTAAGGTTGGCAAAGGAAGTGGAAAAGAGGAAAGAATGCCAGAGAGAGATCGAGCGTCTAAAAGAATACATACAGCATCTGACCAAGCCGCTTGATCAAGATCATACAACAACTCCTCCTCTCCCGAATCCTTCACAGGACGCAGCTAAGGACATAGAAGAAGATATGGTCACAGCCAGAGAGACCAAAGAATGGATAGTGGTTAAGGGTGCAAAAGTAGATACCTTCCTAGAAAGGTTGACATTGGTCTACGGTCAAGCCACCTCATTGCTTTCTAGATTGGCTGCCTTGGCAGAAATGTGGGATGGTCTCCCAGATATGCAGGAAAGAATAATTCCATGCCTTAGAGTTCTTAAAGGAGTCCCAAAGCAAGAACTAATTGACGGAGGCATCATAGCGGCAGGCACGGCTTATGATTTCTATACTTGGTACTGGGCTTTGACAACACGAAGTGAGGTCTTGGAAAGGGTGAGGGCTGATGGAATCAAAGTGGAAGAATAGGTTAAGGAGATCCGGAATAAAATCTTCAACATAACTATCAACCTGCTAGACAAAGAGGTCATACGAGAAAATGATTTACAGTTGGAGGGATTGAAGAATAAAGTTCAGGAAAACTTCTTTTCTATCACGGGGCCTATCCTAACACAAAACTGGGATAGAATGGCGAACTTCTTAGCCATCCGGGAGGCCTTTGAGAGGATAGAGCCGAAATGGGAGGACATCTTTGCCAAGTGCGCTAAAGGCTTGGACGGGCTAGAGTTCAGGATCGGCATGCTTCCACAAGTCACTATGGAGGAGGTTGTCTTAATTGTGTCCAGATTCATCGAACACACGACAACTCGAGAGGATAGGGATGCACTCCCTTGAAAGTAGCTCTAGGCACCACCTCAGTCTTTGTCAACTCATTGTTCACTGATGTTAATTGGGAAGCCCTAATTAGGGTTTAATTGTTTTAATCTTGGCCATTGGCTTATTTTAATCTGGGCCACTCATTTATTTCTGAAACTCTATTTAAACTTGTGTACTCTCATTTTCAATTTGTGAAGTGAGTAGTATGAGATTGTTGCGTTATACCATTTCCGTTAATAAAAGCTCTTGTGCATGATTTGAGTAGAATCACTTTTATTTTCAAGTGGTGTGCAAGGTTACATATTCTCCTTCAACACTTAGATTAAAGTTAATTTAGCATTTCCATTTGAATGTTTGTTAGTGAATGAAAGATCTAATAGCGGTGATTGATGAAATTTAGCTCATACTTTCTTTGGATAGATGATTTGTATCCAATGCGTAAAGTTAGCCTAGGCTCTTAAATTGTGGATGCTTAACTTAAGTTTGAATAATTATTAGTTCAGACATGAAAATTATTATCACCTTCGTTGAAGATTCAACCACTTTGTGTAGTTTTCCCAGGGAGGCGAAACAAAGTGTGGTCATTCCAGTTTCATCCAATCATTGTCGTCTCTTGAGTTCTTAGGCGTAGTTTAGACTTCTAAACCCTCATCTTTTTGCATTTTTTTTTGGAAATCTGAAATACCCGATGAAAAGAGCATTCAATGATAAAACCGTCTAAAATCCTTAGCTTGTGAACAAATTCTAAAGTAAGTCCCTTTGTGATACCAGCATATCACAACGCCCATTGATCTTATCCACGTGTCATGACCTGACAAAAGAAACCTTGGAGTTGCTATACGATCTTCTTTGCAGCCTTAGCATATGTAGTAACTTTTCAAGAGAGGATAAAGTGTCCTTGGGCATTTAATCTGTGTTCGGTGAGTATTAAAATGCACACCAACACAACCCAAATGGGCCATCTACAATTTTAGACCATTTGCGTCCTTCCAGTCCATTCTAGATGTTGAACAAGTGGTTACTCTAGACCACCACTTCCAACACCAAGCTGGCTAGCTTGCCTTTCATCAGGCCTGAGGGGAGATGGCCGAACAGTTTGATCACTCCCAACAATCTATATGCCCACAATTGACTAAAATAGTTGTATTTGAGAAGATTGAACCCCAACCCTAAGGGTGTTACAACCATGCCAAAGTTCTAGGGGGAGACAAAATCGACACCAAGTACCTATAGAACTTCAGATAAGATGTTGAAGACACAGTAATCATGAGTAGCAAGTTTAAAGATGGGTAAATACAAAAAGCAAAGAAGTTAATTATTTTGAGTGGCAAGAAACCACTATTTGCGAGTGCATAGAAAAGAATTTTGGGAAGCAACAAGCAATGTAAGGTACAATAAGGACCTTTGGACCTAGATTGACAAACTTACAACAAGGGAAAAAAAACCATAGTTACCGGGAGTCTGAGACGTGTCTCAGGTATGGAGACGCATCTCCGATATCAGAGACGTCTTTGGAGATGCTTCTTGCCGCCTAGAGACTTGCATTAGACTTTCCCAAGTACCCTGTTGTCTCCCGCTGCAAAAGACGGCATCTCCTGCAAAAGAAACCTAAAAACTTTATAACATTTGAAACTTTAAAAATTAAAGCATACTGTATAGTGTTTGTTTGACGCGACTAAGACTCCCGATCACAGTTTAGGTGACATTGCTCATTGTTGCTTGCGTTGACATCTGAGGAAGGCGACTCAAAGCTAAACAAAACAAACACTCACCCACGCCAGAGTTCCAGTTGCCGCCGCTAGGTAAGTTTGAGGGAGATTTTAAAGATTTTTATTGTTTTCATAGTCAAAGCAGAGCCCATCGAAAGTTGGAAACCCTTGTTTTCACTCAATATTAACATATCATATATGTATGTTGTTATATATTTACAGTTCATATGGATTGTGAATATATTTCACTCGTAAAGTCTATGACTATATATATTTATATATTTTACCAAATCCCCAAATACTTCTTTAAACCTGTTGCAGACAGCGATGTTTTTGGTGTATTTATTTTTTACACACTATTATTGATATTCTCATTTCACATACATCCTATATTACATCTTTCTCATAGACTTTTCATCAATTCAATGTCAGATCACATAGAACAGTATGACACAGCTACTTTTGTTTCACTCCACAGTATATTTAAAAATAAGTGAAATTACTTTTAAGTTTTTTGTGTTCATCTTTTGACATTTGACATTTAACATTTAACATTTTGGCCTTCCCTCCCAGACCTCCATGACTGGGTGGAGGCTTCTTGGAAGCCTTTGGTGGCTGGGGAAATCGAGCTATACCCTAGCGCGAGAGGCTTCTTTATCGCTACCTTTGGCTCCCCTCGTGAACGAAGCTGTGTTTTAGACAGAGGATGGATGTGCATTCTTTGTCCATCAGGCCCTGGTCGCGCTCTTTCAACCCGCTTACGGAGCCGTTGAACACCAGACCTGTATGGGTCCGTTTGCCAAACCTTCCTCTCCAGTTCTAGAAGGAATCCTGCTTAGGGGCCCTTGGCAATACCATTGGTCGATTCTTAAAGGTGGATTCTACTACTCGGGAGTTTGGGCACACCACAGTTGCTTGGGTGTTAGTTGATATGGACATCTCCAAACCTCTCCATGGGGATGTTGTTTTGTTGGTGGAGGACAGGCCTTGGAAGCAACTCTTAGATTATGAAGGTCTCCCCTTTCGTTGTAGGAGGTGCTTTTCGGTGGGTCATTTGGCCTCTTCTTGCCCTCTTGCCCGTCGCAAGGGTCTTGCGACTTGGTGGAAGGATGCTCTTCTGGATCACCTTACGATGGGTTCTTCCTCAGAGGTGTCTTTTGAGGGGGTCGACCTTCATGTTGTTGCTCCTCTCTCGAACCTCTTTGTTGTGGATCCACCTTTGGTCCGGTCTGCTAACACTGTTGTGCCTGTTCCTGCCTCCGCTGTCGCTGCTCGTCCAGACCCTGTATGCCCTCTGTTGGAAGCCTTTTCTGTTCCGTTGGCTGATTTGTCCTTGGATGCCTCACTGTCGACTCCCTCGCTCGTTGGTTGTCTTGTGGTGGCTGAGATGGAGTCGCTCCTCTCCCCGTCCTCTTCGCTTCCTGCTTCCGAGCCTCCCAAGTCGGTTGTTCTCCGGAAGAAGAAATTTGTTTCTGCTTCTCGGACTTGGGCTCGTGGAGCCATCGTTGACCCCTTTGTGTCTGGGTTGCTTAACTTCTTTGGTTCTCCACAACTGACTGTCAGTTGTTCCTGGTTATTTCTATAGTTCAAAATCTGTTTTGAACTATGGTTCTTTCTTTGGCCCTTTGGGCCCTTTGTGAAGGGTACGGCACCCTAAAAATGCTGCTTAACTTTTCAATTATTCCTCATTTCATTTAGAGTGTTTCAAATAATTATGATGACTGTTGATGAAAACAAAATCCATCAGTCACCAAGCGTTATCAGCAACACTCTTGAACCTGTTGGTGCCATGCTACAACACTTGCATGTTGTCATTCAAACACTCTAATTTTTTGTGTTTTGTTTCTCAAAGATCAATTGTTTTGTAGTTGTGGATCTTTCTTTCAATTCCAAATTCTAGCTAATGCAAGCACTTTCATACTCAGTATGTTGGTTGTGCTCCTGAAGCTCATCATGCTCGACTAAATGCATCTATGTTTTTGACAACAGTTCCACCTTCTTCAATTGCAGTGAATGATCTTCCCATACCCCATGTAACAGCTACAAATGAGTTTTCCTCACACACAGCCAACCCTCTAGGAAAATGAAATTATTGGATGCAATCACACGCAATCTGTTATACAGTATACTGTTAGTCTGTGTCTACAATTACAAATTAAAGCTAAAATTGATATGACTATCCGATATGCTGCAATTTGCTAATTTATTTATTTTTTTGAGCAGAATGTCAAGTGGGGGAAAATAAGGCCTATACCCATTGTGGAAGTATTGTGATCGTGTTCTAGAGCTGAAGGGTTCAGGTGGAACAACCATGATCACATGTAAGTTATGTGAAATGTCATGGCAAGGTACTTACATGAGAGTGAGGGCTCATTTCCTTCACATACCTAGAAAAAGTGTTGATCCTTGTACAAATGAGGTGGAATGATATGAGGCTGTGAGGGATCAAGAAAGGGTTGATGGGAAAGTTTCTAATATGAGCTCTCATGCTTCAACAACAAGGGCAACTACTGCAAATCAAAATCAAAATCAAAATAGAGAGGCAGAGGTGGATGTGTCTTCAAGAGATGTACTAGCAAAAAGTTCTCACAAGAGACCACACATTGGTAGTTCAAACCCCATTGGCAAATTATTTGATGTGTAAGGTCAAGAAGCGGTTGATGCAGCGATTGCACGCTTCTTTTATGCAAATGGAATACCGTTTAATGTTGCTCGCTCACCTTTCTATATAGAGATGGTCCAAGCTATCACTAATGCACCAGTTGGGTATAAACCACCTATGTATGAAAAGCTTCACACTACTCTAATTGATAAAGAAAAAATTCAATTAGAGCAACAAACTGCACCAATGAAAAGAGTGTGGACTACAAAAGGATGCAGCCTTGTGATGGATGGGTGGACAAATACTAGACACCGTCCACTACTTAATATCATGGTAACATGCAGCAAAGGGCCTTATTTTTTGAAGGCAATAGATTGTTCAAGGCAAGAAAAAAATGCAGAGTTTATTTTTAACCAACTATGTTATGCCATTGAGGAGGTGGGGGCATCACATGTAGTCCAAATTGTTACAGATGTTGCCCCTGTTTGTAAAACAACAAGCATGTTGGTGCAAAAGAAATACAAGCATATATTTTGGACACCATGTTGTTTGCATTCATAGAATTATGAACTAAAAAATATTGGCAAGTTTGAGTGGGTTTCAACTCTCATAGAAAATGGCAGAAAAATTCAAATGTTCATATCTAACCATCACCAAACACAAGCCATTTATCAAAAATTTGCCAAGGTGGAACTTCTCAAACTAGTTGATACACGGTTGCTTCTTATTTTATTCTTGACCGTCTTTGTGAAGTGAAAGGAGTTTTGTGTTCCACGGTAGTTAGTGATGCATGGGCAGCTTGGAGGCAATCTACATCATATGATGCAATTGAGGTGAGAGGTATGGTCCTTGATGACCGTTTTTGGGATGATGTTAAATTTGTTGTGGACTTTATTAAGCCCATATGTGAGGTGATCCAATTTGCAGATTCAAACAAGCCATATTTGGGAGAAATTTATGAAGAAATAGATTCCATGTGTGAAAGAATTAAGAAAATAACAGATGCAAAAAATCCTTCACCATATCCTTTGATAGAAGAAAAGTTACATGGAAGATGGAACAAACTTAACAGATCTCTTCATTGTGCTGCCTATGCCTTAAATCCTAAATGGCATAATATACAAGTGACCAATAAGAGGGCTCCATATGAGGATAGAGAGGTAATGAAGGGATTTTGGGCTGCAATAAAAAAGATTTATGGCCGAGCTAAGGAAGCTTCAGTTATGAGGAGTCAATGGAATAAGTTTTCACGTGGGCATGGTGATTTTTCTTCCGTGGAAGCTTTATACGATATGCGAGCAAAGAAAGACCCTATAGAGTGGTGGTGGAACCATGGAGGTGAAACCCCTGAATTGCAATCATTTGCAATAAGATTACTCTCACAAGTAGCTAGCTCTTCATCTTGTGAGAGAAATTGGAGTACTTATCGTTTTATTCATTCACTAAAGAGGAATCGA
Source organism: Sequoiadendron giganteum (assembly GCA_007115665.2). NCBI lineage: Eukaryota > Viridiplantae > Streptophyta > Pinopsida > Cupressales > Cupressaceae > Sequoiadendron > Sequoiadendron giganteum. The sequence continues at coordinate 530,165,301 of CM021107.1, read as the reverse complement.
TTAGGGTCAAAGAAAGCAGAGAACTTGGTGTACATTCATAGCTCACTTCATCTTCTCTCTCATGTAGGTCCTGCGTACAAGGATGGTCCTTCAGCAAAATGGGACCAAATTACACCTGGTGGAGAAGTTGCAGCCATTGTGGATTAAGTGGTTGAAGCAAACGGCCTTATTGATTTACACCCAATTCTACTACCAATAGAGTAACTTGAGTTAGAGAGTTATGAGTATTTAAAGAGCATCATAGTTGAGGACCTTGACATGGATGATCATGATGTGGTGTAGATGATATATTTCTGATTTTTGTTTTTTGTTTGTGTATAAGCCTATCAGAATATCAATATTTCTCAATTTCAATATCTAATCGAATATTAAATATCAAATATGCAATGTCAAATCAAAATGTGAACTATGATTATGAAATATTTAGTCTGAACTCTTTGACTCTTTGACACAATAACATTTGTGTATTTAAAGTTAATGTTCATTGTTAAACTTTACTACTGCTCTTGTTTTGAAAGTTCAATGTCCTCATATTTTCTATAAATTATTAATTTTTTATATTTTATATTTTTATTTATATTAAAAAAAATGGTGTCTCCAAGTACCCCCGTCTCCTATTTTCAAAAATAGTTGTACCGGTACTGGTACTAGTCTCCCGTACCAATACCAATACCCATCTTCTGGCAACCTTGAAAAAAACCAAGAACATTACAGGCACAAAACTCCAATTGAATGCATATGTTGATCCTATATCTGTCAAGAAAGAATTTAAGAAAATGTGTTTGTTTGACCAATGCAAGAGGTTACAGGAAAATTATAGTGACTTCCTAGATTATATCAATGGTTTTAAACCAACCAAATCCAACGGACTACACCTCAGGTGAATGTTAATCCTGTTTGATGCTTTGCACAATTGCAAGCAAATTGACATAGTGCTACCTAAACTAATGCCCCTAATGACAATTTGATTTGTGAGAAACTTGTTGCTGAAGATGATGTTAATTTTCTTCTTGTTGCAACTGATGTTCTCAACAACGGTGTTGGTTCCTATAGGGTTGTCATACTTGTGGTGCAATATGCTCCATTTGTTGGCCCTCAAGCAGTGTTCCACGAAGTTTCCTAACGAGGACGAGGGGACCAAGGGTCTAAGTTCGGGGATGGTATGGGGATGACAGCAGGCAGCGACACTGATATATATATAGTACTTGAAAAACTAGTTATAAAAAGATGTATAAGAATTACATTTCCAATTAAACTTTGGCAAATTAGTAAAATAGAAAAATTGCAAATACTAACATTTTAAATACTTGAATACTATTACTAAAAGACAAAGTAAATAATATTTGACAAATGAAATTGTCGAATTTGGGATTTCTATTATATCAAAAATATGGTATCATAAAGATGATTACAAATAGTAGCATGATACATTGATATCAAAATAAGTACAAAATGCAAAAAATGTAGTGAAGGGAGGCCTATAATCACCCCCAAACTCCTCATCACTGGAACTACTGGAATCCTCGTGGTCAAGCTCCGCCAAACTAATACCAACCAGCCCTATATTTGAAGTAAAGCATCCTCATCAATCTGTGTTGGCTCCTCTCACTCTACATCCCATCCTGTTAATGGACTCTCTTTGTACACAAGCATTTTGTGGTCAATGAGATGCAAAGCACTATGTATAACCACAAGCTTCTCTGCTCTCTTAGAGGTAAGTTTGTTCCTCTTAAGAGAGTGGATGAAGCTATAGGTAGACCAATTCCTCTCAACATTTGAAGAACTAGAAACCTAAGATAACAATCGGATGGCTTGAGTGGTAGTCAAAGATCCTGATCCATGGCAAGTCCATCACAAAATTAGGTCCTCTTGTGCCATACTTGCCATATCCATCTTGGCCGCAACAAAATAACCCCTAAGAGTGGAAAATTTGGTTCACTCAATGCGAATCGTGATGGCATGTACAAGATCATACATCACAATGCACTTGAAGAACCATATCTTCACCTTTGCATCCTCTATCAGTGTCACTCTACCAAGCCTAGTCTTGTACCACTTAGGATTCAATGCATAGGTAGTCATGTGCAAGGGAGTGTTGAGCTTCTCCCATCTCCTGTGAATGATTGGTTGAATGTGCTCATGGTAGAATGCTAATGTGGGGTCCTCTCGCACAACAACCCTCATTTGATCAAGCATAGAATCAATGCACTCATACGCCTCTCCAAGGTTAGGTGTATCCGCATCCCCATACCTAATGACCTGGAAAACTAGAGCAATGATGGAGACAATATGTTTTGCACCACTCCAAAACACATCACTCTTCAATGTATCCTTCACCCTCCTCCCCTATTTTGTCTTGGAATTGGCCCACCTATTCCAATCTGTTGTCATAACCATGAGTTGCAGTGACTTGCAACTCAATCATTCTCTCCAAGAGAATCAAATAGGAAGCATATCTTGTATCAATAGGTTTCAGGAACTCCTTCTTAGAGAAGGTCCTGAAGAGTGCATGTGAAGTGTGGTGGTTGCAGATAAACATTTGCACTTCTCTAGCATCATTGACCCCTACTCTAATCCAACCAATCTTCCCCATGTCCTTGAGTGCATTGTTCATAGCATGTACACAACATGGAGTCCATCAAATATGCCTGTAAGCTGCCTCAACAAGTTTCCCTGCAGCTTTGCACACATGTGTTGCATCTGTCACTACTTGGACCACATTTTGTGGCCCAACCTCCTCAATAACCTCTTTGACCTGAAACTGAAAATTAGCATCTTTGTGATGCCCTAACAATCAACTACCTTAAGAAAGTATGGGCCCTCTGTACACGTAACCATTATATTAATGAGTGGACAATGGCTAATCTCCATCCACCCATCCATGACTATGTTGCATCTTGTCTTCACCCAACTTTCCTTCATCTTCTCCATCAACAAATTGATCTTGGAATAGTTCTTATCCAAGATCGTGGTCCTCAATTTTGTCTCACCTAGTGGCACATATGATGGTCCTTCCCTTGCCACCATTGATATCATCTCCTTATAATAAGGAGATCGGGCTACATGAAATGGGACGCCATTGGCAAAGATTCATCTATGTCATCTGTGAGTTGCACATTAAACAAAACAGCTATGGGGTTACTTTGAGTTTACAATTTTCATTTCCCCCTCCCCTCTCCTGCATAGGCACTGGAAGAAGAACCTAGTGTCCCTCTTACTCTCGTTTGCAAAGTATGGCTAGAACTCTGCAGCTGGCTATGCTGAACATGTGCCATATGAAGCAAAGTAGTAAGCATAGGTGTTGTTGCACTATCATCAGGAACACCCTGTAACTTATTTATTTCAGCTCTCAACTTGAGGTTTGCTACTTTTGCCAAAAATGAACATGTCTCCACAACTTTTCCTCAAATAAAAAGGTGTGCATTAACTCTAGTAATGCTGCCAAACCACTCTAAATCACAAAAGTGGCACTTCCACTTCCTTGTGCCACTAGATACCCCTAGCTTGCCTAGTAATCTTGTTGCAAACTGTTTGAGAGGGGAATTGTGATTAAAAGGACCCCTAGCCTATGGTGCCAATAATGTAGAAGGGCACTCTATAGTACTTGCTTCACTTGCCATGGAACTAGTTTGGGCTTCAAGCTCAGCCCCATGGTCACCCGCCTCAACCTCGGGATCATATCAAATTCAGGATCACTATGAGAATGAATCTCTACCTCATCCTCACTCATGTCATGAGAGCTCATTGTGATATTGCAATAAACAAATAAATTCTACAAGTGCCTAGTTTCAGCCTAGTTTAACAAATTTAAAAATTTGATGTTGAATTTGAATAATTTAATGAAAATGAAAAAATGAAAAAATGAATGTTCATTGTTCATTTTTTCATTTTTCCATCAAGATTCAACATCAAACTAGGTTTTGAAGATGAAACTAAAAACTTTGGAAAAAACAAAAAAATATTGAAAGAACTTCAAAAAAACAGCCATAGAAACCTACCTTATGCTTGAAAAATCCTTGTAAGTTGGTGTAGAATCCTCCTCCTCTTCTTTTTCTTTCTCCTTCTCACCCCTCTTGCACTTGCAACACCTCAAACTCTCTCTTTCACTCACTCTTCTCACTATTTTCTCTCCTCTTCACCTAGTTGTTGCAAAACTTGAAATGGAAAATGTAAGCAAGAATAGAGGACTTAAGAGTGTTTTGTAGAGGTTATGTGCTTTTAGAGGGGTCCCACAAGCCTTTATGGCTCCGACCAAGGCACACTTTTCAAGAAATTTCAAAGAATTTTTCTTTAAAATGCCCTTTTTTGCTGCCCAACGCGAGAGACGCTTGGGCGTCCCCGAAACACTTGAGGGACGGCTAGGCGTCCCCAAGATGTCCAGACGTCTCTGGCATTTCCTCAAGGTTTTTGGCGTCCCGACAAAGGTGGTGGTATGGTGAGGGGCCGTCCCCCATCAGTCCCCACATCCCAAAGACGTCCCCATCCCAGAAACATAGGGATTTGGGGGGGACGCATCCCCGTGGAACACTGCCCTCAAGAGAAGATTAAGGCAAATTCGTTATCAAAGCCAACTCAATCATCATTGTGGGATTGCTTCTAGTGCATCTAACAATTCTAGACCAACTCAGTTTGTTCAAGCAAGAGAAACTATTGACGGAAATAGAAAATTTTCACCTAGGCAGTAAGTTACCAGTTCTGTTTTGGGTTCGTGGATCTGGCAAAAAAAATGGGTTGGGTTCATTTTGGATTTGTCATACAAAGAACATATTTGATTCCATTTCCCGCAACTCGCATCCCAAGAATAGGAAGTCGGGTGCTAGGATTGCTTGATCACAGATCTGTTGACTGGATAAATATCCCAGGGAGATAAAGCCTCACCTTACTATATATATATATATATATAAAAGCAGGAATTAAGTTTAGAATACCACAGCATAATATAATCAACAAAACTGTCATAAACTCTGATGCCATTTAAAACATAAATAATAAATATTAATCATTGTTCAAACTTCAAGTTCGATATTAAAATAATAATATCAAGTTCAACAATCAATTTTTAGTGTCATATGGATTTTCTCTGTCATCAACATCATCATCATCATTGACATTAGATGATATAGGAACATTTAAAAACCACAAGCAGTGCCACTGTCACTCACACTAAAAAGTGTTCTCACTTTTGGACTTCTCAAGTGCAACATGTTGGAAAGTGAAAGCACCCAAATCAGTTTGCTCTGGCTCCATTTTCCACAACTTCTCATGGATTTAGGGGCAACGCCCCTCATGGGGACCTAGGGAGTCATGGGGGTTTGTGGACAGCACCACCGATGTGTTCCCTATCACAATAAAAGGCAATGCCAAGGGACAGAGCCCCTACCACCAAGTTCAAAGGAAGACCTTCAAAACCACAGACCTTCATAGCACACACTATTTTCATAATGTTTTAGAAGGCAATGTCAAAGGGGAAAAAATCTTTAGAAAAGCAAAACGAAATTAAAAAAATAGAAAAATATACGGATTCACCGTCGGTTCACCTAGGTTCCTCAAAATCCTTCCCAAGTTCATCCTAGATGAATCCAACTCCATTCTTCTGCATCCTGCCCACATCCGCACATGGATTGGATTGGATCACAGATCCAGTTCAAGCCAGACCCAAAACCAACCGAACCGCAAGCAGATCCAATAACACAAACTAGGCATGATAGAGTTGACCATATAGATCAGAATGGATATGCACATATAACAGAATAAATGTGCATATTTGTGGATGAGTACAAGACAAATGCAGTAACTATTTTATTTGAGACGGTCTGATCACATCTGAAGGTAGGATGTGATAGCACTTTTAGGCAATATCTTTTGATAATGTGTTCTGCATGATCTTCTAGTCATGGAAATCCTCGAACCAAAACTGATGTGCATGGTCTTAGAGGATTGAGCAATGAATATGACCTCAAATTAGAGACCGTTCACATTTTATCAATAGATACCAAGTAGTTTTCTTACGGGAAGAGCCTCATTGACCCAACATTTTGCTAGAGGGGGGTGCATGAAAGAGTTACATGTCAGGTTCTGAAATGCAATAGACAGATGATTATCAGTATCAGCTTGTGGAAGGAGGTTAATCATGTAGGCAGTTAAAGTGAGGAATGACTCGATAGTTTTTTTTTTTAAACTGTTGATTGATTGAAGTTTGAATTCAACATTGATCATGATCAGGTCACCATTCATCCCTTGCAACAAAAAGTAAGAGAAGAAGACCAGTTGCACTTTTGTACATTGTGACATCTCATTGTTGATGGAGAGCAGGCACAGGAGAAAATTAGGATCAAAAAAAGGTCTCTGTATTTTGGATGACCAATATACAACATACAACCATAGATTGAAGGATTGGTTTGCGGTTCAACCTAGTGGATACACTGATTGGACTTGAGAGATTCTGATGAGTCCCTGTGTATCATAGAGAGAGTTCTAGTGAAACCGTAATGGTGTCATGGTTGAAGTCTTCTTGAGCCTGAGCAAGTATTTGGTTTGGTCCAGATGTACTCCATTCAAATTTTCTTAATATAAGTTCACCATTCTTATCTTCATACTGTTCAACATGTGCTTGTAAATAATAATTCCAAGATCTGACTCTTTGATGCTGACCATTCACCATATAATTGAGCACACATTGGGTCAACTACTTCATCTTCAATAATGTGAGCAGAACTAGTGACACAATACTCATGTTAGTATTAGATGTCCACCTTTTCTAAAAGGTATGTAGAGAAACTACATAATTGTTCAATTGAGTTGTTGTTATCCTTTCTAATCTGGATCTACATTTGATATAGATGTATGTGTTATTCTTGTAGAGTGAAACTCTACCCAAAACACCAAAGATGTGCTTTATTTTTATGCTAGGAGATGAACACTAAACATTGAACCAATAAAATCATTAAATTAAAAAGATTCATGATTACTTATCCTAAACAAAATATTCCAGCTCATCCATTGTTAGTTGTTTTACTTCTAACTGAATGCATATAAGGATATCAGATATACTTTGTAGATACTTGATAAGGATATCATTGTCATATGTTTTACTTCCATGTCAATTCTCAATCACAGCACATATTTTAAACTTGAATGCTATGTTATTGGGTTCTTCAAATTTGACCCGGGTATGCGTGTGGGTGTGGTAGTGGTACCGGTCTTGGTACGGTTTGGCTTCATCCCTGGGTACAATGCCCAGGATACTGCCCAAGCACTTGGGTTCCCTATGGGTCCTTCCCAAGTGCCCCAGCAATACTCAATAGGAGCCCCGTAGTCTAAGAAGAGAAAAACAATAGCAGTTACAAAATTGGATCATGAAAAGAGTATGACACCATCAATTACTAAATATGATATTGTTTTCTAATGAATTCCAATATAAAGTTGATATTGTCTTCGCAGACCGGGAATTTATAACTGCCGTTTAAAGAAATTTAGGGCTATTGTTTCCAATTGAGCATGTGTAGATAGCATTAATTGATCCTCACGGATGCATCATTCCATCATTTATTCTCTCAGCACTATCGTAGGAAGAGGAAAAAGACAATGTTTGGGCCAGACTGTAAATCTGACATCATTTGTGAATCAGCACACCAGATCTTCAACATTGACTCTCTACACTTGCATTGACCCTTGTTTCATTGACTCTTCTTAAATGTGGTTATCTGACAGTGTTGACCAAAGAGCTCTGCTATACTGACTGTGTTGACCAAAGATCTCTGCTATATAGACAGCATCAACTCTTGTACCACTTACATTGACTATTTTGAGTGCTGATTATACTGCATTGAGTGCAATATTCTACTTTTCACTGAGTCAATCAATATTGACCAAGAAACTAGTACGGTATGCAGGCTTCTTTGAATTTTTATTTCTCTATTATATTTTTTTAAGGAGAATCGAAAAAAAAAATTGCCGTCCACCATACCAGGTTCCGGTACCCGTACCCATACCAGGTTCAGGTACCCGTACCCACACCTGTACCCGAACCGGTAACTCAGCTTGAATGCAAGTATTGGCAAAGGTGCAAAAAAATCTGTGCCAATATCACTGTAAATTAAAGAGTACCTGAAGAGAGTCTGCTGATATTCTAGAATCATGGCCAACAGAAACTCGCAAACATTTTGATCCATCTGCTTTCTTTTTATCTGCAAGCCATCCAGCAAAACCAGCTGCAATTGCCTCTGTTGCAGCTTCTGTAAGGTTTACAGGCTCTCCTTCAACGCCGGCAACAGCAACCCCACGAATATCACTGCATAGATTGGTATTACAGAGTAGATTAACAACAGCAATATCAATTTATACTTGGCAGATAATAAAAAAGCAAGTATACAAGAAGAATCAGAAAACTCGGGAGCACATCCTTCAATTTATTAGAAGAAAAAGAGAACTCAGGTGTGAAACTATACTAGAAGAGTAAGAGCACTTGGGTCTCCAAGCATACTAAAAGAATTAAGATTAACTCCAGTGTGCAACCCAGAAATTAGGCAACCAAATAAACATAGAGAACTGCAATTTCAATGAATTTGAAATGACTATTACAGACACAAAAAGACATTGCCTCTTTCAACTCCTTAATCAATATAGCCTCTCTGATTCCTGTTTCATACACTCATTAATAGGGATATCATATCCAAAAGGCAAAAGCCAAACAAGGTTCTGCCAACAGGACAACACCAAGCTTCAGCACTTTGGCATATTAACAAACTTAAAGTTCATTTTGGTTGGGTTCGCAAAATATTTAAGACTTGCATATATATATATATATATATATATATTCATAGGACCTTCCCAGATGATTTATATTCTTCACATGCCATTAGCTCTTGCAATATCTGCCATAGGAAGATTACAAATAGGTAGATAAAAAAAATTTGGAGAGCAAGCTCAACTTACTCCACTACCAAACTTTGAATTTAAGCACACTTGTCCTACAATACTATCAGAATGGACAACTTTTTCTAAAAGCACATCGAGATAACTCCATTAAAAATCAACATACAAGGCCACCAAAAGTCATTGCCCCATGAATCAAGATTGTAATCATTATCTAGAGAGATACAATTGCCTGAATCAAGATGTCAATGACGACAACCCATATCTTAACCAAAGTCTAAGATTTCCGATCAATAGGTTCATCAGTGATGCCAAACACAGCTAAATTTATAAGGTGAGGTAGAGAGCATAAGAGCCTTCACTTTACATAAAGTAGCACAATGATTAACTAGATACAGTACCTATTGGTACTCTGGAAATTGATTTAAAGTAAATCATCATTAAATACAATCACAGAGTAGCACAAGAGCTTTTATGGGGACTTGGATGAATCTAAAAAAATATTGTAGCAGTCTTTCCAATGTAGTGAGCCATACAAACTACTTGAGATAAATAATAAAATGTGATAAAAGGATGTAATTTTCTTCAAAGTTTAAGAGCGTTTAATCTATTTTGCCTCTCAATCACACAGTATTTTTGGGTTTCAATACACATAAAAAAATAGAAGAGCTGAAGAGCATCAAGTGTGTGGCTTGCCTCATTAAGACCAATTGCTTTTGGTTCTCTTTCATGCATTTGATGAGCCTCACAAATTATTTTTGTTAATTACTAATTAAGGTTCTGCCGGCATTATTGTCATCCAACAACACCTTACCATGAAGCCCTAGGGAATTAATTTACTAGGGAACTAGTTTGCAAGTTTTGAGGTGATTAATTAAATTAAAGGACTAAGAAAACATCTGTTGCTTCCTTAGTACAAATATATGCATGGTAATTCATTGGAATAAGCAATCCAATTAGTTTATGCATGTGCTCAACCAAGATTTAAGCATTTACTCAACCAATTAGGCTTCTAATTTAATTGTAATATAATCAGTCAAAGCATAGTTTGTAAGCCATCATACACTTTGGCGTAGTCAGCCGTAGTGTAGTCGGCCATAGTGTAGTCGAAACTATAGTTGGAGCGGGAATAATTAATGTAATAAATGTCATGTGCATTCGGGTAACTAAGTCCCGATTAGTGGTAACGGGTTTGAAAAGTCACAACGGTTGGCTGCTCAACCACCGCCGAACGTTATATGTTCTCAGTTTTTGTAGTCGGGAGATATGTTGGAATGATCGTGGTTGATAGTACTGTTGATATTTCTATTGTACATGGTGATATTTGCTGGAAATGAATACAAGCATCTCATGATTCAAGCATATTATGTTTTCCGTTTTGTTATTCTATTCCATGTTTTACACAATCTAGTTTACTTCAGTAGTACGTAGTACGTTGAATTACATCCAGTGGAGTAAACATTTGGCGCCATTGCCTAAGCAGACTAGGGAATCACTCGTCATTATGGCAGCATAATGAGTCGACCGGTGAAGGAGCCCATGGAAACTAATGAAACAAGAGAGGACAAGTTGACACAAGATTTGGTCAATTTGTGGAATATATCACTAAGAGATCACGTACGAAGGGAAGCCCTCAAGCGAGAAATCCCTGAGGCAATTATCTGGGATAGATTGGAAGTAAACGACGAGGTTGATCAACTTCTCAACTGCCTGCCAAGATTGTTGGCTCACCACTTCATCATCCTACAGGACCTTCAAGCGAAGGAGGATCAGGAACACCAAAGGCAACAAATATTGCAGAGGTATGAAGAACAAGCCAAACGGGAAGAGGAGCAACGAGACACCAGTCGGAGACGTACTCCTGGCAACCAACAATGATCGCGCGAATGACTTGTAATGCCCGTAGGCCAAACAAAGACAAGAACCGAATACCATTCGAACACGAAGCTGAGGAGGAAAGGGTTAAGCGATCACTGAGATTACAGGAGTAGAAAAACCAACAACGAAGACTAAGGCAAGTTGATAAAGAATTAAATGAAGATCTAATTGAAATAAACCAAAGTATAAAAAGAGAAAATTCTAATCTTGAGGAAATAGACCAATCCATCAGTAAAGCACATCAAAACTTTGTGGAAGGGAGGGACGAAGGACCCTTCATCACCCATTACGTAGAAAGATATAAAATCCGTGAAAATGAAAAGGAATTAACTGAAGAACTTGATAGCAGCATCTAACGCATTTGGGAGTTGTCCATATTGGACGACGACGAAGGGCTGATGACTGGAAGATCTAAGCTCAAGACCCCTTAGTAGAGGGAGTACCAGAGTGGAACCCAGGAGACTCAAGGTGTCGAGGACGCTGACCGAAGATGTGGGAGTGACTCGTACGTGGCCGAGAGTGCAAGTGACGCACCGGAACGTAGCAAGGAAACCGGTCTAGTCAGGTCCAATACATAAGGAGGACAATGGGGAAAGATGGTGACTCCAGCCGAGCGACAAAAGTTGCCGAAGTTTACAGGGAATGGGTCAGAAGATCCAATACGACACTGCAAAACATGTGAAACAATCTGGATAGCAAATGGACAGGATGATCTGGATCACTAGTTGAAAGAATTTTCGGCGACACTCAGAGATAGTGCCATTGATTGGTACTCGGAATTGGACCAAGCAAACAAAGCTACATGGAGATTACTGAAGCAAGCTTTTCAAGATGAATTCAAACTCCTGAGGGACAATAGCGAGATTGTAGCAGAGATCTATTATACCAAGCAAGGGAAGCACAAGAGTGTGCAGACCTATAACCGGAAACTGAAAGATCTGTTGGGGAAACTTGAGTCACAGCCAGCAGATGGCCTAAAGAAGAGGTGGTTTATTGAGGATCTGCTTCCCTCACTACGGAAGATAATGAAGGTGGTACCTCCATCCTCGTACACAAAAGCATATAACTGTGCGATGGACATCGAAAGCGAGAACAAGACATCCTCCAGAGGGAAGAAGAAAGATGATGAAGAAAGTACGGGGGAGAGCGAAGATGAATCAAAAACCGTACAAGCTCTTCGTCATGACATGTTGAGAATGATGAAAGAACTCAAAGCCAACAAAGAAGGGTCCAAGGAGGCAAACGAACTATGGTGTATAGAATGCAAGATAGAAGGTCATACAAAGGAGAACTGTCCGAAGAAAATGTTTTGTGACATCTACCAAGTTATGGGACACTCCATCAAGGAGTGCCCGTACAACTTAAAAACACGGAGTTCACAAGTGTTCTTCACACAAGGGGAACAGTCAACCCCTCTGACCACACCATCGAAACCCCAGAACAACAACGCATCCCTTGGTGGCTATCGCAACAATCGGAGAAATAATACGCCAAGAAGCAAAATTCAATACAACAGCAAAGGTAGACCCATGATCCAGTGCCAGAAATGTAATGAATGGGGTCACTTTGCCAGGGATTGCCAAAACAATCAAGGTGTCGGGGAGAAGCTGTGCAAATGGTGTGGTCCTAGCGATCACGAAGACACCGACTGCCCGAAGCAAAAAGGCATCAACATGCTGGAGGTAGCCGACGAAGAAGTCCTAGCACTTACAAGGGCGTAGACAAAGAAGGCCAATTATACCGACCCTCGTACGGAGAAAGAAAGACTCCGAGAAGCCAGGGCAGAAGTGGAAGAGGCAATGGAAAATGAACGAAGAACTTCCAAAACGGCTAGTACGTCATTGCAGTCTGAGTTTGAGAAGAACATAGTACGACAGGTGCTTCACACAACCGTACCAATCAAGGTAACAAACCTTCTGCAAACAATGCCTCAACTAAGAGTAGCACTCACAAACGTCATTGCAGACAATACTCAGAGGAGCCCAAACGAAAAATATGACAAAGCCGACAAGAGAGGCCACAGATCCAATGCTACTCGCAGTAAGTGTCGGGAGGAAGTCGGTCGTCATACAGATGGAAATCCTGGGGATGAAACTCTCCAACACCATCGTCGACGGAGGCTCTGGGGTAAACGTCCTGCCAGAGGAGACATGGAAATGCTTGGGTAAACCAACTCTCTGGCCCCCGACATTCCACCTGGTAGGAGCACATCACCATAGTATCAAACCTCTCAGTACTTTAATGGCGCAAAAAGATTTGATCAGCACAAAACAATTCTTGCTAAATTTCGTCATCATACCACTAGAGAAAAAGGTGTACGATGCACTGTTTGGACGAGGATGGTTGATTGCCGCCAAGGCGAACCATAATTGGAAGAGGAACACACTCTCGATCACGAGTCACGGGAAGTACACTATTGATTTGAAGAAACAGGCGGTCAGTGAAGAACTGGCGTCTTCAGGATCAAAATCAGATGGAGGGTCGGATGTTGATGAAGAAAGGAAGATAATGGAGCCAAACAAGGAAGAGGTACTGGAAATTGGAAGTTGCTCGAAGGACGAGACCAATTCACTAAACGGGTTGTTTCACTGGCAAATGGAGGATTATGAAGTCTTCCACCCCGATTGCAATATGTTACAGATCAGAGAAGGGAGAGAGGAAGGAGATAAGGGCTCGACCAGTGAGACATTTCTGCCAAAGTACGGCGAGTATAAGGAAGGTGTGGCAGAATTGGACGAGATGCCAGCTCATAAGTTTGAGTGAGACAAACTCATCAAGTATGAGGAACCGACACTAAAGAAGGTGAACCTCGGTGAACAAGAAAAGCCTAACGAGATCCTCATCGGTGATGACCGGGACCCCGTACTAAAGGCAACGGAATTCAAAATCTTCATGGAATACAAGGATACCTTTGTCTAGACGTACAAGGACTTGAAGGGCATACCGCCGGAGTTGTGCATACACAGGATCCCTCTCGTACCGGGAGCCCAGCCTGTTAATTTTTCATGATCAGATAATCAAAACTGAAAGTAATCAGAAAATGCAGCACATAAGACAATAGATACAGCAAGATACCCTAGGAAAACCCTCCAACCCGAGGGAGAAAAACCTAGCCAATATATCTCTTATATATTTATAGAATAGGAGCAGAAATCTGCTTACAACTCACGCACAACACAATACCGATTTGATACAATGAATAATAGCACCTCTCTTAGATGCAAGATAGAAATGAATATGTTTCTCCTTGAAGTCGACTTGCTGCTACAGAATGATGATCTACAGCTTGCATCTGACCTTCTTCTACAGAATGTGAATATGATAACGAACTTGATGATGAATGAATGATCATCATCTTGTATTTGTAGGCAAGAGAGATAAAGTCGTGTCTCTTCATCAAGGAAGTCGGCCCAAGAGAAAGGACGTACCTTTTGATATTATTAAGTCGGCCTCAAACAAAAGACGTCTTCTCCTTAGAAAATCGCGACCTTCAAAGTCGGCTCTTTATTAATAATGCAATTAATGCATGGTAAATGAGGCACCTCCTCATGATAGAATATAATGACTTAAGATAAATTTGAATAGCCAAAGGCTATATTTAAATTTATCTCTCCAAGTCGAGGCTAGAAGTAATTCGTCCAGACGCTGAACATCAACACTCCCTCTCAGCTGAGGAGGAATACTTCCAACTGTATAAGTCATATCACCTCATCATGATGACAAACACCATGGCTACACCCATGTGTGAAAAGAAGCATATCACCTCATCATGATATCAACCATCATGGCTACACCCATGTATGGTATGTACAAGTGCTCATCACTCAACGTGATGTTGTCACCTCATCGCGACGTTTCACCATGGCTCTCCCAGAGGGTGTAAACACAAGTATAAGAAAATCATCACGGACTCTCTCACGTGATGTTGTCATGGAGCCACACACATGACATCCACCATGGCTCTCCCAGAGGGTGGAAACAAGGACTTGCACCTCAAATCTCTCTTATAGAGAGAACTACATTAAAGCAAAACATAGAAGATCATTGAAGCTGAGACTCCCTCCTAGCTAGGGCTTCATTCTCCACAATACCAAACTTGTCTTGGAAGTGCACAAACTTTACTCTGGAGAGGGGCTTGGTGAGAATGTTTGTTGTCTACTCATCAGTGCTAATGTATTTCAACTGAATTGCTTTCCTTAATACCATATCTCTAATATAGTGGTATTTGATCTCAACATGTTTGGTCTTGTCATGAAACACTGGATTGACAGAAAGCTTCACACAGCTTTGATTATCACAATGAATGACAGTTGGCTCCATCGATTGTCCAAACAATCCTGCAAGGAGCTTCCGAAGCCACACTACTTCTCTAGCTGCCACACAAGCTACAATATACTCGGCCTCTGCGGTGCTCAATGCCACTAAAGACTGCTTCCTGCTACACCAAGAGATCATCACAGACCCCAAACTGAAACAACATTCAGAGGTGCACTTTCAATCAGTATCACACCCTACCCAATCGGAATCAATATATCCATGCAACTTCAAGTCTACACAAGAAGAATATCTCAAGCCATATCCAACTATGCCACGCAAGTATCATAGGATATGCTTTGCTACAACTAGATGTATTTTCCTTAATTCACACATGAACTAACTAAGTGCACTCACTGCATAGCAAATATCTGGTCTAGTATTGACAAGATACATCAAAGATTCAATCAACTGCCTGTACATAGTAGGATCCACCAAATCTGAACTAGCTACAGCCTCCTTAAGCTTTTGAAAATTGGTTTCCATAGATGTAGACATGGATTTGCAATCAATCATACCAAATCTCTTCAAGATGTCAATAGTATACTTCCCTTGACTCAAAATAATCCCATCCGGCTTCTACCAAGATCCTTCATTTCAAATTCAGAAGCTAGCTCCTTCTTACATTTGATAATGAGGTGATCTTCTCCAGTAAGAATTAGATCATCAACATACATAACTAAGATCAATGCTTCGCCATCAATTACCTTGAAGTAAAGGTTTGAATCAGCATCATTCTTAGAGAAACCCAAACTCATCAAGTATTGATCAATTCTTTCGTATCAAGCACAAGGAGCCTGCTTAAGGCCATACAATGCCTTTCTTCAGCCTACAAACATGAGACTCCTTCTCATGAACCTCAAAGCCATCGGGTTGCTCAATATATACCTCTTCCTCAATTACTCCATTTAGAATTGTTGTCTTCACATCCATCTGGTGAATCTTCCATCCCTTAGATGTTGCAAGAGCAATGATGGTCTTGACGGATGTAAAACGAGCAACTGGGGCAAAGGTTATCTCATAGTCTACTCCCTCTTTCTGAGAGAATCCTCTAGCCACAAATCTAGCCTTGTACTTCTCGATGCTCCCACCAGCCACGTGCTTGATCTTGAAGAGCCACTTAGAAGATACAACTGATTTTCCTTCAGGTCTAGGTACGATGTCCCAAACATAAATCAGGATGGATTGATACTCCTCAACCATAGCATCCTTCCATACTTGCAAACTAGTAGCTTCCTCAACACTGGAAGGTTCAGACTCAATCATTTGACTCATCAATGCAACATAGTTTGAAAACTTCTGAGGTCTTTTGCTTTCTCTGAAAGTTCCTCTAGGAGCTGCAAAGTTTTTTGCCTCCTGCATTGTTCGCCTAGCCCATAGAGGTCTCTTTCTACCAATGACAATGTCGGTAGGCCCATCAGTTGGTTCCAAAGGCTCAACTGGTTAATCATCTTCTTTTGGATCAATAGTCTCCTTCTGAATCTCAGGATGATCAACTTCCATGTCCTAAGGAGACTCTTGGTCTTCATTGCCTATCTCCATATGATGACCTTTGGATCTTTTGAATGCAACATCTTCTTCAAATGCAACATCCCTGCTAATCTCAATTAACTTTGGACCAGGAATGTAAACTCTGTAGGCTTTTGAAGTCTCATTGTAGCCCACAAATATTCCCTTCTTGCCAAATGGTTCCAATTTTGTCCTTTTATCTTTAGGAATATGAATATACATAGGACAGCCAAATATTCTCAAATGACTAACTTCAGGCTTTACACCTATGAAGGCTTCCTCAGGTGTCATGTCCTCCAAGATACGATTAGGGCATCGATTCAAGACATACACAGCTGTCCTAGAAGCTTCAGCCTAAAGGAAGGTTTGTAGATCCTAATCATGAATCATGGCCTTAGTTGCTTCTACAATGGATCTATTCTTCCTTTCTACTACACCGTTCTGTTGAGGATTATAGGGAACACAAAACTCCCTCTTAATCCATGCTTCAATACAAAAGTTTTGAAAGCTTCCAGAGATGTATTCTCCTCTGTTGTCAGATCTCAAAACTTTGATCTTCTTCCCGGACAAGTTTTCTACTTGAACTTTGAATTCCTTGAATCTTTCAAGTACTTCCTTAGATTCTTTAGTCTTTAAGAAATAAATCCAAGTCTTTCTAGAGTAGTCATCAATAAAAATTACATAATACAAGAAACCACTCAAAGAAGTAACCGACATTGGACCACACAAATCAGAATGAACAAGATCTAGAATACATTTAGATCTACTTTCACTACTATGGAAAGGTCTTTTAGTGTTCTTACCCAATGCGCATCCTCGACAAGTACCTTCATGCTCCTGGCTCAATTTGAGAATGTCAGTGACCATCTTCTCCAAGGATGGAAGAGCACAGAAGTGAATGTGAGCAAATTTTCTATGCCAAAGCTCACATGAACTTGAAGAATCATGCAACAAGGCTTGTAGAGGACGGGTGGAGAGCCTACAGAGATACTCTTGTCGAACACCAATCACACTGGCTGTCTTGATGTTACAGTTCTTTGGCCATGCAAGAACTTTTCCTTCAAAGAATGCTACTTGATACCCCTTGTCTTCTAAGGCTGAAATTGAGACAAGGTTCCTCTTGATGCCAGGTACAAATAGTACATCACTCAACTGCAAGGTGATTCCTGAATCTAATTAAATGGTGGAGGTCCTGATGCCTTTCACAGAGAAACTTGCATCATCTCCAATTATTACTTGAACATTTGAATCTCTCATCACCAAATCTGAGAGATGTTCTCTAAACCCAGTGATGTGACGATAGGCGCCACTATCAATCAACCAAGTGTTGCTATTTGTTGGAACATTGCTTGATAAGGCAAAATAGAATAGGAATTCCCTTGAATCCTTCTGAGGGGAGATCTCATCCACATTTGCAAATGAAGCATGTTGCTTAGGCCTGGTTGGGCAATCCTTTGCATAGTGACCAAAATTGTCACATCTAAAACATTGAACATGAGATAGATCTCTCTTCTTCTTGAATGCCAAGGCACCATCTGACCCTTTATCCTTATTCCTCTTGAAGTATCCTTTCTTTCCTCTTTTTCCTTTCTTCTTCGAGGATTGAGCGGAAAGAACATGAATGTCTTCATTTGTAGAGCTTTGACCAATGCCTCTTGCAGCCAACCTTGATTCTTCTTGGATACAATCTGCTCTCAACCAATCAAACTTAGGAAGTTTTAATCTCGCACTAATTCCTTGAATGTATGACTCCCAAGATTTAGGGAGGCCATTGAGAGCCAACATGGTCAGATCCTTGCTATCAACAATATGCCCAATGGTAGAGAGTTGATCTCTCAATTCGGTGATCTTCACGAAGTATGAGATGATCAATTCTCCTTTCGCCATTTTAATATGATGAAGTTCTTGCTTTAATGCAAGAGCTCGACTTGTGTTGTTGATTTCATACATCTCCTCTAAGGTCTTGAACATATCTCTTGCAGTCTGCAACTTAGAGATGATTGGCACAATGTGATCTTTCACGAAATCAACCAACATCTTTTTCGCCTTAGTGTTATTTCTCTTCCATTGAGGCTTCTCATTCTCTTCGGTTGGTTCTGGAACTTCGTTCTCCACGAACTCAGCTAACTTATTTTCCTCCAAGGCGAGCATCACTCTAAACTTCTAGGATGCGAAGTTTGATGCACCCTCAAGTCTGTCCTCGACCTTGAGCCCATTCACCATCTTGACAATAAGGTAGATGTAAATTGAAATGTGAACAATAATGGAGGATATTGCTGCTTGAATGAAATCTGATCTAGATCTTCTTATACCCGCTCTGATACCATGTTAATTTTTCATGATCAGATAATCAAAACTGAAAGTAATCAGAAAATGCAACACATAAGACAATAGACACAGCAAGATACCTTGGGAAAACCCTCCAACCTGAGGGAGAAAAACCTAGCCAATATATCTCTTATATATTGATAGAATAGGAGCATAAATCTGCTTACAACTCAGGCACAACACAATGTCGATTTGATACAATGAATAATAGCACCTCTCTTAGATGCAAGATACAAATGAATATGTTTCTCCTTGAAGTCGACTTGCTGCTACAGAATGATGATCTGCTGCTTGCATCTGACCTTCTTCTACAGAATGTGAATATGATAATGAACTTGATGATGAATGAATGATCATCATCTTATATTTGTAGGCAAGAGAAAAAAGTCGTGTCTCTTCATCAAGGAAGTCGGCCCAAGAGAAAGGACATGCCTTTTGATATTATTAAGTCGGCCTCAAACAAAAGATGTCTTCTCCTTGGAAAATCGTGACCTTCAAAGTCGGCTCTTAATTAATAATGAAATATTAATTATTAATAATGCATGGTAAATGAGGCGCCTCCTCATTATAGAATTTAATGACTTAAGATAAATTTGAATAGCCAAAGGCTATATTTAAATTTATCTCTCCAAGTCGAGGCTGGAAGTAATTCGTCCAGACGCTAAACATCAACACAGCCCGTACGGAAGAGACCCTATAGGATGAATAAAAAATATGCTGCAAAGGTACAAGAGGAAATTGAGAGGATGTTGGAAGCGTGCATCATTTTCAAAGTGGAAGTTAGCAAGTGGGTGTCACCGATTGTAATCTCCTTGAAAAAATAATTGGGGCAGATCTGGATATGTGTCGACTTTCGGTGATTGAACGTGGTGACTATCAAAGACCCGTTTCCAGTCCCCTTCACCAACACAATCCTTGAAGAGGTCGTCAAGTATGAGATGTACTCGTTCTTGGACGGGTTCTCTGGATACAACCAAATTTGTATTGCGGAAGGCGACAAGTTGAAGACAACCTTTGTGGTAGAGGACGGGTTGTACGCGTACAACCGAATGCCATTCGGGTTGTGTAACGCACCGGCCACATTCTAGAGAATAATATTGCACATCTTCGACAAGATGTCAATGGGCAACTTCAAAGCATTCCTGGACGACTAGTCCATCTACAGTGACAAGGAGAAACATCTGAAGGCTCTCAGAAAGTGCATGGAGAGGTGCAAAGTAGCCCGCCTCACATTGAACACAAAGAAATGCAAATTCATGGTGCCACAAGGGAAATTATTGGGACACATTGTGTGCAAAGCCAAACTTAAGATTGATCTAGACAAAGTAAGAGTCATCGTACAGATGGAGGCTCCAGAGAACGTCACTGGTGTAAAGTCCTTCCTCGGCCATGTAGGGTACTACCGGAGGTTTATCAAAAACTTTGAAGAAGTGTTGTACCCTCTCGACCTACTGACGAGGAAGGGACAACCTTTCATATGGGCGGAAGAACAAGAGAAGGCATTCAAAAAACTAAAGGACCGGTTGATCCGTTCACCCATACTGGTGTACCCGGACTGGAACAAGGAGTTCCACGTACATGTGGATGCCTCCAATTTCGCCATCGGAGCGACACTGGCACAAGTAGGAGCACATGGGTTGGACCACCCAGTATTTTTTGCAAGTCAGCTACTTTCAAGAGCAAAGAGAAACTATAGTACGACCAAACGCAAAGCGCTGGGGATGATTTTCTCCGTACAGAAATTCAGGCATTATCTATTAGCCATGCCGTTCACCTTTTATGTGGACCACCAAGCCCTAACGTATCTGGTGAATAAGCCGATAATTCAAGGGAGAGTGAGCAGGTGGCTACTACCGCTCCAAGAGTTCACATTTACTATCATCGTACGGCCAAGGAAGAGCCATGTGATCACCGACTAGTTGTCAAGGATCCGGTTGAGCGAACCTCCAGAAGGAGTGAACGAAGATTTTCCGGATGCACACCTATTTCAGATTGCAGTACTCCCTTCACGGTATGAAAAGATTGGAGAATACTTGTCTACATCTACACTCCCGAAGGAAATGCCACCAGCAGAGAGAAGGAAGCTCGTATTGAAGAGTAAGACAGTCCAACTGATTAATGGCTTGTTGTACAAGATGGGGTCCGACCAGATCCTCTAAAGATGTGTCATAGAAGAGGAGATACAAGGTGTACTAAAAGAAGCACATGAGAATCTAGCTAGCGGTCAAATGGGCCCAAATGCTACGGCCAGAAAAATCCTCTTGGCGGGCCTATGGTGGCCGATGATGCACACAGATGCTCGGGAGTGGGTGTTAGGCTACAACACCTGCCAGAGGGTAGGGAAACCGTTGAAGCGGGATTTTTTGCCATTGTATCCATCCCAACCACAAGAGTTGTTCGAACGATGGGGATTGGATTTTATTGGACCATTGAAGGTGAGTCAATGACATTGGTGCCGATACATTGTGGTTGCTACAGAATATCTCACGAAGTGGGCCGACGTACAAGCATTGCCAAATAACACAACACAGAGTACGGCAAGATTCATTTACGAACAAATAGTGACACGGTATGGGATTCCGATCCAGATTACAAGTGATCGTGGGGGACACTTTGTCAACCATGTCATTCGATTGATGAAAAAGGAGTTCTGAATCTTCCACAACTTATCAAGTTCGTACTACCCATGAGCCAATGGCCAAGTAGAGTCCACAAATAAGGTGTTAGTATCAATTATCCATAAGTCATGTGGCTTGGAGGAAGCTAATTGGGAGGAGCGACTACCAATCGTCCTGTGGGCATACCGTACAAGGTGACAACTGGGCACACATCTTTTCAATTGATGTACGGCCAGGAAGCAATGGTACCGATGGAATACATGGTACCTAGCCTAAGGATAGTTGTGGAGAATCGGCTGGGCGATACGAAAAGTCTGAAGGAACGATTGTACCAACTCAACAAACTAGATGAACAGAGATTAATGGCACAATGGGTGACGGAGAATATGCAACAGAGAAGAAAGTACTGGCATGACAAACATCTCCAGCGAATGAATTTCCAACTAGGGCAGTTAGTTTTAAAATATAACGGTCGTAACAAAATCAAGCCGGGGAAGTTCAAAGTTCGTTGGTTGGGACCGTTCAAAATCAGAGAGGTGTGCGACAATGGCTCTATAAAGCTTGAAAACTTGGATGGGTCACTACTATCAAAAGCAATCAACGAATCGAAGTTGAAATTATACCAGGAAAGAAAGGAGAAGAAACATAAAATAGCCATCAATATGCTTGGCTACGCTACCAAGGAGGATTGGCCTGTGCAGGAGGAGATTCTAAGAAAGCAAGAATGGGGCTTGGGAGGCCCTGGGCATGCAACAGAGGGAGTTTGGGCAAAATCAAGCAGAGGCCAAATTATCGAAGAAAGATTGGTAGAAAAGAAAGTAGAAGGGATTGCAGTGCCTCAAGTGCACAAGCACCTGACTAATGCAGTGTTTGGGACACCCGCGCTTTGGCGACGAATGGGTGAACACTGGAATTACGTCGCCCCGTATGAAGGAATAAGGAGGGGGTACCTAGCAAAAGAATTGGACAAGGAAGATCAAAAGGAAAAGGAAGAACAAACAACCAAAGAACGAAGTGAGCACCAACCTAAGGATACTGACGAATAAGAGGATGAATGGGACGATGAAGAATGGGGGGCTTACTTCGAGAAGACAGCTCCCTGTTTGAAGAAGATGATAATGACGGAGGACACGTTCGTGTCGCACGTGGATGGATACACAGAAGAGTTACTCAAGAAAATGAGAAGAGAGAGAAGGGAAGTGTCGAGGGTGAGGATAGCAACGAAGAATGGACTCTGGAAAGTGATACCCAACCCAGCCGGGCCCCCAATGGTGGAAGGAGAAGACGTTACGTAGTACTAGCAATACGGAGGGAGGTACGTCGACAACAGTTTCAAAGGTACAAGTCATGTCGCTTTGCTCGATAAGTGGTTTGATGTACAATACATGGGGACATGTTGTGAAGAAGAATGTTATAAGAGACTTCCACACACATGCAAATGGCACTACTCGTCTCAGTTAAAGGTGAAGGAAGGTCATGGAGTAAGAGGAATGAAGAGAAAAATGAAGAAGAGAGAGAAGATGGTAAAGGACAAAAAATATTAAAAACAAAGGAGAGAATAATAAAAAGCAAAAAATGGAGAGGAGAGAGAATAAAGATAGAGAAAAGGCGAAAGGGAAAAATAAAAGAAATAAAAAGGCAAGCGTATTAAATGAAAGAAAAAATATTAAAAAGAGAAGTGGAAAAATAAAATTGATCATGAGAGGAGAAATAAAAGTGAAGAATATTATAATATTAAATTTGGAAAAGGGCGTATGACCTAAACCTAGAGAGAAGGCTCAATATAAACCGAAGACCACATCATTGTTTACCACTCAGAGAGCATTAATAAGATTGCAAGAAAAAATTTGAAGAGCAGAGAAGGCCAAGAAAGAGGAAAAAATCACACAAGGCAAAAAGAGGAAGGTCGTATGACTGGGGACTATACGAACTTTCCATCTGAGGGGCGAAGGCTTGAAAAAGAAGTCTATACGTAGTGAGCAAGGAGCCGTACGACAAGAGGAGGGAAAGCCAATACGCTAGGATCTTGCCGTACAAAGTGATATAAAGAAGTCCGCCAGGAAGCCACAAGACTGTACGGTGGTAAGAGGCAAGTTTACAAGAGCCGTACGAAGGAGGAAGGCACAAGAAGAACAGACAGGGAAGGCCATATGAGAATTGAAGAAAAGAGCCAGGCGAGAATACACAGTAAGGTGCACCGTATGAAGAAGAGTTTTGAGCACCGTATGGAAGGTGATTGAACAGTCCGTACGCAGAACCCAAGAAAAGGTCGTACGAGTGGATAAGGTCGTATAGGCTGATAAGGCCATACGCTGAATACAGTGGGAGGCCATATGCCCAAACCAGAAGGAGGTCGTACGCTTAAACCAAAAGGAGGTCGTATGCTCAAAGCAGGAGGAAGTTGTACGCTCAAGGCAGGAGAGAGAGGTCGTACGTAGCAAGCAAAAAGAGGTCATACCATTCATCGACCTCCTAGTCGTATGCATCAACAGGGAAGTCGTACCAAGCATCGACCCAAGCAAAAAAAAACAAAATGTCGTACCATCGACCAAAGCAAGAAAGGAGAAGGTCGTACCATACATCGATTGGGGCACTCAGCAACAAGAAAAAATAACTGTCGTACCAAAAAGCGTTTGGGGCTTTAAAATATTCAAAAAAGTTAGTCTCAGGCATTGTCGCTTTCACAGGTGGAGAAGGATGGATGCCGACACAAATGCTAAAGGAAAGAAAATAATACTCAGACCCAAGGTGGCTGGAGGCAAGACAAATAAAGGAAAAGTTGACAACAGGACTGCAGATTCGCTGACATGGGAGAGTCTCATAGGCACATAATGCAAAACCTGGTGGCAGGAGACCGCACCAGATAATCCTATGAAGCAAGCACTGACAGCGGCACAAGTTGATAAGGTAGCGCAATGCCCGTTTTTTAACGCCAGGGAATTTGAAGAGTACTTGAGAGATATTGTTGCAAACTACAACCTGCATGGCTATAGGAGCACAATCGAATATGAAGGGTTTCCAGTCACGATGGTCTTCTATCTAGCAAACTTCAAAAGAGTTTTTGGCATGCCTGCGTCTGGCAAGGTAGTTGCTAAACCGACTACGAAGATGACAGCGCCACTGAAAGAAATGATCATCAAACAAATTTGCAAGCTTGATATCACGGCAACGGAAAGGGAAATGATTTGGAGTTCAAGGGCTTGAGGGCTAACAAAACATATGTTGGTGAATGTTGATTGGAAATGCATTATGGACCTCATCAAGTGCAGGTTGACAGGTGCCAGTCGAGCCTCGGATATTGCAACCTAGATGGTTGACTACATGTTCGGGTTGAGTGTGGGACAAGTCTACAACTAGGCACTATACCTGTCAAAAAGGGTTAGGGAATTTTTAGAATGCAAACACAAGGCATTCTACATGACCCAGCATCTCATAGCACTATTCTTGGATGTCATCTACAACCAGGTGCTAGATGGAAAGCTAGGGAGATTACGACCGGTGAAGGATTATGATCGTTCCTGGCCGACAATTTTCAGGTGGACAACCTTGGAGGCAAGAGGTATAGCAGAAGAACCGAAGCCAATAAGGAGAAAGAGGAAGCAACCAAGCAGAGAAGACTATGAACAGCTAGCACTTTCCTCATCAGCTGACAGCACCTCACCAGTTGGCGTCTATTTGGTAGACGTCAATCCTCGCGTGATTGCACCAACTGAGCAAGAGTTAGTAGAGGAGGTCAATGAGGGTGGAGCAATTGAAGACGAACCAGCATTGGAACAACAGGAGATGTCTGAAGAAGAAGTAGCACCCGAGGGTGGACTAACCAAGGACATGGCACTGGGCGGAGAAGAGCCAGCTGAGAGAGGAGTGGTAGAGAACACGACACTGGATAGCGCAGTGGACAAGACTGTATCACCAAGAGGGATACTTCATGTAGACGGATGGTTGAGGCAAATGGGGACCCCTATTCGAGAAGAGGACATTTCCCCCATACGCTCACCTGGCTTGAAGGAGATGGAGGTAGTACCACCCGGGAGCAGTCAACCGATGGGGGCAGCAGAGAGTACACACCCGACGACACCCATGCGAGCCGCCCAGCAGGCAAGTACAGAGCAGCCAGTAGTAGAGGGGGAGAGATGGCACAACAGGTAATACACATCATGTCAGATGGGGAGCCTAGCCAGCAGCACCTGCAGCCACAAGCACCGATGGGGAGTCCAGTGATGCTAATACATCCGAGGGGATTATCGTGATAATCCCCAAGCCCGATCAAGAGGATCCAATAGGCACGATTGAGAGTTACATCCACAGCCTAGAGCCTATTGCGCTTGTCATAAAAGAAGTGTCGGACATTGCAAAGACACTGAATCGAAACTACTTAGCCATAGCAGAGCGTGAGGCTAGGCGGATCATCTAGTTCATGAACTCAAAGAGTGGCAAAGAGTTCAGTAGAATATTCACAGGTTATTGGCTAGGCAGGAAGACACCAGAGATGATGGTAGCTTGGTTCCCCAAGAGGCCATCCCTTCATGGGAAAGATGACAAGCTGGTGGCACAGTTTTTCGAAATGGAGACAGCGTATAGGACATTGTTCTTAGCATGCAAGGAGTTTGAGATGCATCTGGACAAAATGACTCAGAAAGCTAAGCAAGCCATCACTCTCTCCCACAGCATTCAAGCTAAGGCGGAATCTTTTGAGAAACAACTACAGGAGCTCTCTCGCCTCTTGCAAGAGGAGAACATGAAGGTGATCGATCGGGATGCAACCATACTAGATATGGAGAGGAGGATGAAGGCACGTGAGGAAGAGATGGCCAGGTAGTTGGCAGTGAAGGATGAAGAACTGGAGAAGGCCAACATGAACCTGAAGTAGGTCGTGCATCTGGTGAAGACCACGCAGGAGAAAGAACTAAAGGCCACTCGTCACCTACAACAACGTACTGAGGAGGTGTACCAACTACGACAGCTTACCACTCTGGCAACCACTTCACCGATCCCGCAACCGCCAGGGACATCCTCTCAACCCTCCCCTCACTAAACTTGTTTTGTAAGAGGTCTCCCAGTTTGTATTAGTCGTTTGGTAAGACGACTTCTTTTGTCGGGGGGATGATGTAAGTTGTCATACGCTTTGGCATAGTCGGCCATAGTGTAGTCGGTCGTAGTGTAGTCGATCAATTGCTTATGTCAATAAAACTATAGTTGGAGCGGGAATAATTAATGTAATAAATGTCATGTGCATTCAGGTAACTAAGTCCCGATTAGTGGTAACGGGTTGTTATGAAACGTCACGACGGTTGGCTGCTCAACCACCGCCGAACGTTATATGTACTCAGTTTTTGTAGTTAGGAGATATGTTGGAATGATCGTGGTTGATAGTACTGTTGATATTTCTATTGTACATGGTGATATTTGTTGGAAATGAATACAAGCATCTCATGATTCAAGCATATTATGTTTTTCATTCTGTTATTCTATTCCATGTTCTACACATAGTCTAGTTTACTTCAGTAGTACGTAGTACATTGAATTACATCCAATGGAGTAAACATAGTTCAAAAGCTTGGACTTGCAAAATTTGGACTCAATCTATTCAGTTTGAAATTGTTGCCTTGATCATTTTACAAAAATGTGTTTGACTCACAAAATAGTTAACAAAAAATTCCACAAGTGTAGAAATATCACTTGAAACAGCATGACTTGGGTTTGAAAAGGGCAGCTCCCTAGTTCAAAATTTTTAAAAAAAATTGTACAAAATATAAAGTATTTACAAGTCTTGATTTGGGATTTCTAACATATTATAGACAGACAAACATGCAACACAATATTAATGGGCCTTTGCACTGGACTTAAGCTTAAATGACATTTAAGCTCCCCATGCAAAGATTTTCTGTTTTTTAGAAATAGGAACAAATATGCACTAATTTCTAAATTGATTGCATAGAATAGAAATTATATACTAACAAAGAAGATAATGACTGTTTTAAAACTAAACGTAATTTCAAGAGACTTTACAAACTAAGGAGAAGAATGGAAAACTAAGGAGCAAACTCCATTCTGTAAGCAATAAAACCAGTACAGTGCCTGAATTCACAACTTATATTTTCATAATGTGAAAATTCATTAACATAGGACTTCGAATCAAGTTGAACAATGAAATTGCATATATCATAACAAAATCACCATTCAAACATAGTTGAACAATGAAATACATGTATTATAACAAATTTCGCTATTCAGACAAGGTTGAACAATGAGAAATTCTACTTGGCTTACCAAAGTTCACTATTCAAGGGATTGAACAACAAAAAATTCAGCCTCCCTCTTTTTACAATGTGTACAGTACTTATTAAAAGAGTCTCTAAAAACAATTAACATAGCAAAATTCACTATGTATACGATCAAATAATGAAAATTCACCCTCCCTCTTTTTACAATGTGCATGGCACTTATTAATAAGGTTTCTAACAACAATTTTTGGAACCTCATAGACCTATAACTAAAAATAAATAGGCTTCATATTTTTAACCTGATTACTCATCACTTCTGTTTTTCTTTATATGGTGGAGGGTACTGCATGACTTTTTCTGCCTTTTTCTCCAACCACAAACTTTACAAATTACACTTTTTACATGTCCTTGGTCCATAAATAAAATATCTCTCTACACTTTTATAATTTATTAATTATAAAATAATGAAATAAATTTAATTGTGTAACTACTAACAACAAATATAACTTAAAGTGGACCCTTTTTATGACATCATGTACATGATAAAACTTCCCAAGACACACTCGACCAGCTTAATGTGACCCTCTAAATGCTACTAATGACATCAAGTAGCTGATAAGACTTCTTAAGTCACTTGACAGTACATGAAGATCAACCAGTGAAGCAAAAATCTAGTCTAGTGCCTTATCCATTGGACAATGGAGTTGATGAAAACTGTACCATAGAGTCTAGCCACTACAAGATCAGATGTGTAAACCACAACTAATGTCACATGCCCCTCTCTGAAACAGAACCCCATGAGGATGAATGAGATGGCGATTCTATCTGAAAGAGTGTATATGGTGAAGCCATCTACCCAAATATGCCTAGACACCTTAGTTTGAAAAATGTAATCCCCAAAGTTACAAATGACCTCTAATTGTCCCAAAATAGAATGATTAGAATTGTTACCCCTATTTACACAACTTAGTATAACACACTATACTATCGATTTTCCAATGGACCAACAATAATAACAAGGGTGATTTGAACTAGGTGTGCCTAGAATGTGGTGGCAAGGAAAACAACTCTAAATCAAGAAATTTCAGAGTTATGGAGCTATTCCAATGTGAAAAAACTTAGACAATAACAACAAACAATTCAAACACATTCCAAACACAAGCATAGCTTAAGTGCTCTTCCATTAATCACAAATCAAGATATTTGGCAATGCCACAATCTTCAGGACTTTTGAGAAATCATGGGTAAGTAGATGATATACATATCAACTGAAAATTGAGCAAGAAAAATATGATACACATTTATAAAGTAACAAAAAATGTTCGTCTCCATAACAGTCATGTCTGATGGCTTATCTTCCAGCTACAGACAGCACAGATTTAGGCCCTGCTGCCAGAAGAGTTTCCATATGGTGTGCTGCTATGTGATTTGTACAATTGTGCTGGATGCTGAGTGCAGCAGCTGCTAAGAGAACCAAGGGTGTGTGATGCTGTGTTCGTGGCACATAATCTTGGATCAGTATGTGCACTGTCTTCCATGTCTATGCTTGGATTACAATGACTGTTAAGAGTGTTAAACATTCTATAAGGCTGCAAGAGTTGAATAAAATACAAGCAGCATTATATAATTGGGTCAAAATCAACTCTCGTGCTAATAGAAGACAGACAACATAGCTACCACTGTAATGTTACATTTTAAAAGAAAAATTATTGTTGCCAACACAACCAAGTTCTCAACTTGGGGCCAGAAATTCTTTTTGATGATCTTTTCTATAATTCCAGTGATTAATCCTTGTATTACCCATGATTCTATTGAATCTATTCCTTTGGAGTTTTTTAGTTGGTTTCTATACCTAGTATAAACTATAATCTGTGAATCATTTGAAATCTCACTTTTCCTTGATCATTTTAAATTCTCCTGATCATCTGCAAATTGCCAATTGCCCCACATGATTGATTCTCATTGCTTCCCATATGGAACTTATCTTGTTTCACAAACTTTACTTT
Source organism: Sequoiadendron giganteum (assembly GCA_007115665.2). Taxonomy (NCBI): domain Eukaryota; kingdom Viridiplantae; phylum Streptophyta; class Pinopsida; order Cupressales; family Cupressaceae; genus Sequoiadendron; species Sequoiadendron giganteum. The sequence goes on along the minus strand of CM021107.1, from coordinate 530,135,550 downwards.
TACCCTTGTATTTCCTAGTTAGTGAGAGTGGACCATGTTTTCACTTCTTTGTGTTTTCCTCTCAGGCCTTGCTTCATTTATGAACTTTTAAACCTTTTGCTTGTCTTCCAAGTATCCATGAACTTGACATCTTGTCAACCTCTCATATTTCTCAGGTTTACTAGTTGCATTTCAAAGTTCCAAAACTTTTCCTCCAAGACTCCGTTGTTACACCTAGCAGCCCCTCATTAAATCTTATCTTGGGGTTTCCATTTTTTTAAAAGTTTGCAAAGTTCTATTGGTTGTTTATTTTGAAATTTATCGAGAAAGTGACAAGTCTCAATTTACCATTTCTTTTCTTTTGGTGCCTATTTATGTGATGGCAGCATGTGTCAAGTTCTAGGGACTTCTATAATGTCCCCTTTATCACGAGCATCAGAGTTGGGGAATTAGCCTATTTTCCTGACCCTTGTAGGCTAATAGTTCTAGATAGAGGGTTTCTCGAACGGGCACTTGGTCGTCAATTTGCAGTGTGGATCTCCGGAGTATGGTGACAGGGTGAATTGTTGCGTTTGGCGTGATACTTGGGCTTAAATTTATGATACTCACCTTTTATTTCACCATCCTCGGCTTAGGGACCATGCGTCTTTAAAAAGAAGGGGTCACTTTCTATTTTTAAGTTACTATTCATTACTAAAGTGAAAAATGTTATAACTTGAGTGAATAGTGTTCACTTTAATGAATAGTGTTTCCTTTGTAAATTTATAAAAAGGCAAGAGAGGAAATTCAAATTGCTTCATGGATGCATGATTTTAGCTTGAAGAAACTTGGAAGTGTTGCTTTGGAGGAAGAAGGAGACTAGGGTTTCCTGATTTCTTGCAGTGGGTGAGCCTGGTGGGGCTTGGTTCTTCGTTTGGAGCTGCTTGAGGGTGTGAAACACCACCTTAAAGTTGCTGATCAGTTTTTGGTGGCTTCTTTTGGAGACACAAGTTGCTGTTCGCAATTTATTTGAGCCATTTTCAAAGGGGTTTGGACTGCCATAGTCTTCAATCACGTTAGTACGAGAGCTGCTCGCTTTTCGTGGAGTTTTGGAGCTGATTTTGAAAGCTACAGCCAGTTGTGTTTTCTTGAGGGTTTGTAACAGCAAAAGGAAATAAAACACCTTTCCTTGGTGGCTGCAATCTTTCCAAAAAGGGGCGCCCTTGTCTTAGAAATCTTGCCATGCGAAGTTTTGGTGGGAGAAGCTCATCTATCAAGAGAAATCAACATTTCTTTGGGCGCGGGTACTGTAGCAAGTCACTATTCATAGTGATGTTTGGCTGTAAGTTAAAATGCAGTCTAAGATATTGTTGGCTTGAAATCTGATGTAAGTCATATGTTGTAAGTTCCTTATTATGTAATGAAGAAACTATATTTAGACATTGAAATGAGCAATGTACTCAAGTTATTCCATTAGCTTAGTTTATTCGAAGCTTTCATGGTATGCATATGCTCTTTACGTATCATTCTAGTATTTCTAGCAAACAAACTCGGAAGGACAAAAAGAGAAATTAAACCAAAACAAAATCAGACCTACGAAACTCAAGTGAAAAACAGATCAGCAGAGTGTTGGCACACTACAGTGGTATCAAAGCGGTTTCCTGCCAATCTGTTGGGTGAGTTTCAGCTGCAAAGGTTTTAGTTGTACTTCATGGCTACTCACGGGAAACAATGGAATGTTATATTAAAGCAGTTGGATACCGTAGCAAAGGAGTCACGTCAGATTTCGAAAAGGATGAATAAAATGCTTTCAGACCCAAATTTTGAGCCATACATATTACCCTTCTTCAGGTCTATATCACAAAACAAAAAGAAGGAGAGAGAAGAGGCATCTATAGGAGAAAACTCTAGAAAGCTCTACAATGAATTTGCAGCAGTTAGTGATCAACCTACTGATGATCCTATGGAGAATACAAAACAGATTTGCCAAGAGGGAGATTTGGATCACATGACACTTCATAATGAGTACAAGGTTGAAGAAAAGCAAAAATTGGTTGAAGTTAAATCAGTTACATTAGAGCAGCAACATGAAGGTCAAATTTCTTGTGATACTTCTTTATTTGAGTCTAGCATTACTTCCACCTATAATGACAAGGAATCGGATTGTGGTTCGGTGAACGTTATTCACCCATATGAAAGTCTGTTGGATGTCCAAAATATTGAGGAGAAGGTGAAAATTGATCTTCTACTTAGTGGAGCAGCCACTAGTGTGTTGACTATACCATTTGGTAGACATGAAGATATCAAGCATATGAGGGCTGGTTTTGTATATTTTGGTAGCGAAAAGGTAAAGAGGTCTGAAAATTTGAACGAAGGCTGGTTGCAGAAAGCAAAGGAGGCTAGATTAGTGGCCGCCAATGCGAGACAACACCTTCAAAAGGTAAAAGATAAAGTCAATCTTGTCAACATAGCAAGACAAAAGGGAATAGATAACCTTAGAGGACTCCTTACACAGAGAAGGGATGCACTTTGTTCCAATGATAGTGATAAGGTTGATAAGCCCAGGCAATCGAAGAACTTGGTGAAGATTCCAGACATGGGTAAGCAAGAACAGTTAGAGGCTTCATCACATGGTGCAAGAGTTGTTCGTAGCTTGGAGACGAAGTTGAAAGTGAAGGAGGATGGGATTATTGCGGCATTATCTCATCATGACAGGATGCACAAATTAATTGAGGATCATCTTTGGGCAATGCATTTAGAGAGAAGAGAAGAAGGGACTGGAGCCGGATCTTCTCATGATGCTTTGCAGATTGTCAAAGAAGGTATGGAAACAATGAAGACGAATTATTTGAACCTTCTTTCAAACAGAGACACCCTACTTAGCCTTGTTGGGATCTATTCGGATTCCTTGCTGAGGGAAGAAGAGGAAGCTGATAAGCTCCCTCTAGAGCTTGAGGACGTTAAAGGTTCTTTGGTGAGCACTCAATTAGCACAATCAGGAGATTTTCACCTTGATTGCAGCATGAGGTATGCTCATCAACTTATTTTCATCCCACATACACAAGATTTGACGATGACTTTGATGGCACAAAGAGGTGGATGGAAGAAGGAGTGCTCTAGTCAGCTCTGGTATGACTTGTCGCCGACTTCAGATGACGATTCCGGGTTTAGCAAGTCCTCTACTTTATTCTCCCATGCTGATTATCATCTGATTCAAGACTCGGAGACTTGCTGCAATTTGGAAAAAGGGTGTATCCGAGTGGCGCCACTGAAGTTTGATGGTGTTGAGGTTGATAGATTTTCAGTTTATCCGTGCTACTCAAGTATGATACCTGAGGTGTATTAGCATAGTGTTTGGAATTGGCATGGTTTACTGAGTTGGGATCCAGGTGGAGGTAGAGTTAGCATTGCCGTTTGGAGGGGTCCCAGTGTATTGCTTCACCACTTCTGGTATGGTGGAGTTAGGATCAAGGTTGTGAGCATCTTGAATAATACCCAGCGAAAACTAACGCTTTCACAAAGAAGATTAGCTCGTAGCCTGCAATAGCATGAAACAACGGTGGCTTCACATGTGCAAGTTGCTACTATTGAGTTGTTACATGAAATTACTCAGGAATTGGGTACTAATGATGCAGTATTTGGTGTGGATTCATGTCATGTGGAGTTTGATTTTCCAAATCAGGCCTTAGAGAACAAGTTTGATGATTCATGTGTTGACATAGAACCACAGGATCGTGAGTTGGATGGTGATACAGTTACATTGGAAGAGGAAGTGTGTGAAGATACTGTCATATCAACAGTTTCTACCTTACCCGATGAGCCATCCGTTGAGGTACATAGCAGCAGTACCTTAGTTGTTGATATGTGCACTAAGAATAGCACACATGATGTTGTTGATCATGAGGTGAGTGACGAGGAATCAAACTCTTACTATAGTGCAGATTTGGGTGGAAATGATGAGTCACAGGGGTATCATCATCTGACAGGGCAGTTGAAGGTTAGTGATAATATGATTGTTACAGCCTTGGAGCATTTTGATGTTGCTCGACAGATGTTGGCAACCTATGGTTGGAGTACTCTTATGTCAGCTGAGCACGGTGATAGCAGTCTTTCCCTTGGAGAGTTCCATACACTACGAGAAGCCATTGGATTAATGAAACATAATTACTTGAAGTTACTTTCTGATAGGAACTATCTTCTTGAGTGGAATGGTATTTGCTATGATGCATTGAAGGGAAAAGAAGAGGAGGTTGACGAGCTCACTCATGAGCTTGAGGTGACTATGGACTCATTGCACAGCGCCCAGTTGACCCTTCGGGAGTCAACATCACGGTTGGAGGAGCTTACCGTGGAATTCAGTTTGGCACAGTCTCCACCAGCTACAATTATAGTACAGTTTCCTACAGTGGCAGTTGGTCATGATTTGACGTCTACGAGTTGTAGTGAGGATGTGGTAACGTCCACCCTGGATACAAGAGCAGTTGACTAGTTGAGCTGAGTACTTTGACTGAGAGCAGCAAAAAACCACATGTTACATCAGGCTCTTTGGTGGTCAGTACTATGACAGATGATGCAGGTTCGATAGCTGATAGCTCTTGTGTGGCTGTGGTGGATTCTTTAGAGAGTTGTGTGTTGGTACACGACGCTACTCCATCATCTCCACAGGGGACTTGCGAAGTGTCATCTGGGTGGGAGTATGGCTCTCATGTGGATTTGTTTCCCTCTCCTGGAAGCAAATCTGTTACCTCATCCCATGCAGTTGATTTTGGACGCCAGCTTGTTATGCCTCAAAGTCGGAGTGATCAGCTGCCTAATTCCAATATTGCTAGTGATGAGCCATTCACCAAGGTTGGAGCATTCTATCGCAACTACACAGTGAGGAGTGCTCATCATGTTTCTTTTGATCCACACGCAGAGGACTTGGTGATGCATCGATGTGGATTGGCTCTAGGGTTATACCATCCATTGTGGGGTGGGAGTTTGCCATCTTCGGAAGATAGGGTTAGAGGCTGCAAGTACCTGACTCAATTGTTTGCAGAGGATTACTTGCAAGGTCAACAGTCAGTTATCCACCATGCTAATATGTATCCGACAAGGGTTGCTACTTTTATGTCACAAGGATTACATTCAGATACAATGTTATAGAGTGACTGTGGTGTCAGTTGGCATGATGGTTGGGTTAATTATCGCATCCATGGGTGTTTAACGGAGGACAAAGAGAGATTTGGCATAGCGGATGCTTCTAGATATTCTTATCTCTGCATGACAGATGGAGGTGAGTTCAGATTGTTTTGGGATCCAGGTGGTGGCAGGTTTAGTATTGAATATGGGATGGGTCCCATTGGGTTACTTCACCACTCACAGCATGATGAAGTTGGGGACAATAGAGCGCAGCAGAAGTCAGAGGAAGGTAGAAATGACAAACCTTCATTTTGGGTTTGGGATCCAAGAATATTTGGCGCAGTTGCGTTTATGCTGGTGCTTCCGGAGTTAGTTGGTGATGCATGGGACATTTTACAGTTCTTCTTTTGGGCCTTCTGAGGAGTGAGGTTTCTTTGCAGTAGAGATTGCTTGGGGATAAGCAATTTCAGGGAGGGCGGACTGTAATGTTCCCTTTATCACGAGATTTAGAGTTGGGGAATTAGCCTATTTTCTTGACCCTTGTAGGCTAATAGTTCTAGATAGAGGGTTTCTCGGACGGGCACTTGGTCGTCAATTTGCAGTGTGGATCTCCGAAGTATGGTGACAAGGTGAATTGTTGCGTTTGGCGTGATACTTGGGCTTAAATTTATGATACTCACCTTTTATTTCACCATCCTCGGCCTAGGAACCATGTGTCTTTAAAAAGAAGGGGTCACTTTCTATTTTTAAGTTACTATTCATTACTAAAGTGAAAAATGTTATAACTTAAGTGAATAGTATTCACTTTAATGAATAGTGTTTCCTTTGTAAATTTATAAAAAGGCAAGAGAGGAAATTCAAATTGCTTCATGGATGCATGATTTTAGCTTGAAGAAACTTGGAAGTGTTGCTTTGGAGGAAGAAGGAGACTAGGGTTTCTTGATTTCTTGCAGTGGGTGAGCCTGGTGGGGCTTGGTTCTTCGTTTGGAGCTGCTTGAGGGTGTGAAACACCACCTTAAAGTTGTTGATCAGTTTTTGGTGGCTTCTTTTGGAGACACAAGTTGCTGTTCGCAATTTATTTGAGCCATTTTCAAAGGGGTTTGGACTGCCATAGTCTTCAATCACGTTAGTACGAGAGCTGCTCGCTTTTCGTGGAGTTTTGGAGCTGATTTTGAAAGCTACAGCCAGTTGTGTTTTCTTGAGGGTTTGTAACAGCAAAAGGAAATAAAACACCTTTCCTTGGTGGCTGCAATCTTTCCAAAAAGGGGCGCCCTTGTCTTAGAAATCTTGCCATGCGAAGTTTTGGTGGGAGAAGCTCGTCTATCAAGAGAAATCAACATTTCTTTGGGCGCGGGTACTATAGCAAGTCACTATTCACAGTGATGTTTGGCTGTAAGTTAAAATGCAATCTAAGATATTGTTAGCTTGAAATCTGATGTAAGTCATATGTTGTAAGTTCCTTATTATGTAATGAAGAAACTATATTTAGACATTGAAATGAGCAATGTACTCAAGTTATTCCATTAGCTTAGTTTATTCGAAGCTTTCATGGTATGCATATGCTCTTTATGTATCATTCTAGTATTTCTAGCAAACAAACTCGGAAGGACAAAAAGAGAAATTAAACCAAAACAAAATCAGACCTACGAAACTCAAGTGAAAAACAGATCAGCAGAGTGTTGGTACACTACAACTTCGTTTGGTTGCTTCAGTTATTCTCTTCCACTTTTGTCCAAGATGGTTCCACATATTTATGTGATGGCATCATGTGTCGAGTTCTAGGGACTTTGTTTGGTCACCTCAGTTATTCTCTTCTGCTTTTTTCCAAGATGGTTCAACATGTTTTCACCTACAGGATTTTACTCATGAAAACTTTTGGATATTCTTTGATTTATCAATTATGGTCTTTAACCCCAAGGTAACAAGATTGTGTCAAGTGCATCTTATCTTATCAAACCCCTTTTACAAAGCTTTCAAGACTTTTTCACTTTTACCTTTTGCATTTCAAATCTCCTAACTTATTGAGATTCGTTAAATCTATTTCATGGAATCTTTCGGTAATTCTTTGGTTTTTTCCTTATAGTCCTTTTCCCCTAGATAACAAGACTGTCATGTAGCTCAATCCCATTAATGTTCTTTCCAAAATGCTTTCAAGATTTTTGATGCTTTTATTCTCTTGGTTTTAAATCTCCCAAGTTAGCAAGATTGTGTCCAATGGCAATCTCTCATTAAATCCCTTTTACAAAACCTTTCGAGTATGGCTGACTCTTCACTCAATGTTCAAATCTTCCAAGATAGTGTTTGAATCTTATCTCCCAGAATCTCCAAGATGTTGCTGTGAGGCAATCTGGGGAGATCAAAGTCTTTTGTGATGTGTTGATTTATTTTTATCTGATTTAACAAGATGATACAACATGGTACAATCTCAATGCTTTTGTTTTCTTGCTTTTCTCTATGATTTATATCCTCCAAGTTAACAAGAAAGTGATTCAGAGTGCTGCTAAAGGGTTTTATCTCTAGGTTTTAGTCTGTGTTCTCAAGGAGTTTAACTTGACAGGTCATTTGCAGGTCATTAACTGTGTTTGATGTTTTTTCTTGACTAATGTGTAAAATATTCTCTAGATTTTGAATCTTTTAGTTATTAACTGCTCAGTATGAAGTTTGTACACAATAAAATTAGAAGTCTTGGGAGGATTAACTTCTTACAAAATCAGTGCTTCAAAACGGACTCATTTGAAGAAAAAAGAAATAGCGTGGGCCATACACATGGCACCTGATTGGAATATAAAAAAGAATTGTCATGTCCCCAAAATAAAACAAGTTCTAAATCAAAACATAAGCAACAAAGTTGGCCGACCCAGACCCTACACGGGAGCACTCAAATCTTCTTACAAATGCTGGCCAGCTTCCTTTAGAGAAGATTAACTAATTGCCCAGAATGAGAGGTCATCGATCAAGAGTTAGTGTAAGCAAATATTTATAAAGGCCGACCTCCCTCAGCCGACACAAGGTAATCTAAACTAATCAGTGAAAAAAGAATGAAGGACGCCTCCCTTTGATGTATTTCTAGTTGTCTCCCTTAATCGCACCCTCTAAAGTGTATTAATAAAGGCGAAGGAAGGATAGGAAACTATTCTACAGCAAGGAATATATACTTAAGAGCAGCGATAGAAAGGTTAGCTCAGGCAGCGATCATGTATATGAATCAGTTTAGAACAGTGATTGATCTAATGGGTTGTTAAACAAATAGTCATATCTTTATAAGGGTTGTGTCCATTAGAGATGCATCATTTCATGGGAAAGTACAGATATAAGATGATTATGAATAGAAATAGGGAAGGGGAAGAGAAAGAGGAGATTTCCTGAGCAGAACAGCAGATAATCATGAAAGGAGAATCAATAAGAAATCTGAAATAAAGAACAGGTTCGAGCAGATCTAGAAAGGAAGGAATGGATATATGGATCAACCAAAAATCTGAATAGCAGCAGACATAATCAGATAAGTACATTATGGCAAAAATATATAATTATAAATATATGTATATCTCTATTATATATATATATATATATATATATTCATATAAAATATAAATATATAAATTGTATATGATTATGCAATAATGATGCTTGCAGCAAGTATTAATCCTTATTAGTAATTATTCCATTGAAACTAATCTGTTGTTTCTCTTTAAGCCATATCTTCTGAATATTGAGAACAGATCGATCAAGGAGAAGAAACATACAGATCAGGAAGAAAAAGAGAATCAGACCAGTGTATCACTGCAGGTTGCTATTGTCAGTTATATCAATATATTTAGGTGTATTTTCTGCAAATCATTGTTTACCTATGTATGCATATTGCTTATAAGATAATAAGAGTATTTAATGAAGGATTTCCTATGATAGAATCAGAATTATGCTTGACTGTCTAAAACCCACCCTATGGGAAGGGCCAGGGGTGAAGTGGTAGGGGCCAAAAGAGCCCACTTGCGACCTCCGCCCTACTCCACGAGAAGGAAGGGCCAAGGGTGAAGTGGTAGGAACCCAAAGAGCCCACTTGCGACCTCCGCCCAATCCCACAATGTGGCAAGTGGCTTTAGGGGGTTGAGACATTGATGGGGAAAGCAGGTACAAGCCGCCAAGGGAGAGGGCTGTAGTATACACCCTCTTAGGCTTGGTATGGAAAGGCTCCAGGCGGACCCATCATGTCAATTCTCCCAAAATCCTTATATGTGTGCATTGTTGATAATCTATGGTGTGATGTAATTGTCTAACTCTCATAAGCATATACATATATATATAGGAATACATTGTCCACGTGGTGTTTGCAAGATTCAAACCCAAGATTAAATTATTAAAGAGATATTTTAATCGGTAAGACGAGTCCTAACCCTAGTTGCTGCAATTTGTGTTCAGTAGGCAAATTCTAGGGCAAATCAAGAGAGGGACATTACAATGGTATCAGAGCATGTTCTTGCCATCCTACAGGACATACCCACTTTAACCACCATTCAATTAGAACCAGTGTTACAAGACTCGGACTCGCCTTGAACTTGGCAAGCCAATTTTTGACTCGGACTCGGACTTGGAGCCCCAGACTCGGCAAAGACTTCGCAAATAGAAAAACCCAAGAAATTCAAAGATTTTAAGGATTTAAAACTTGTTTCATGCACCCTTTAATAAATAAACCATAAAGACACAATAACATCATCAAATAGAAATTACTATGATCCCATACACAAACATACATCGATCACATAAGTATAAACACAAATTTTAGCTGAAGGAAATATCACATTCAGATATATAAATATTGTCAAATGTATACAAAACTCACGGAATATGAAATCCGTGGCATCAAAACAAATATCAAAACTAAAAAAACAAGACTATGGCTCAGAAGAGCTTGCATTACTCATCCCAATATCACGACAAGTCATGCGCTAATGTCTAAGATAGGTCCTAGATGATGATGTAGCCATGATATTTGCTTGCATCTCAATGATTGGTGTGTATATTCAAGTGAGGAATTTATTATTAAAATTTTATTGAAGCCTTCAAGATTGCATGTTTTGTTGTCTAATGTATGAATTATGAAACAAGATAATCTTTGATTATGGCTTTGACTGTGAAAGATGCAAAAATTTGCAATAGGGGATATGTATTTTGTAGGTTTTATGATCATGATTCATCATTGGCCTATAGCATGCTTAGAACTATAGTTTGATGAGGGTTTGGGGGAAACGCCCCGATGGGGTTAAGGGGCAATGCCCCTCACGAAGGTCTTGGGGGCAGTGCCGGTCAAGGGGCAATGCCCCTTGCGGGGTCTGGGGGCAACACCCCTAGCAGTGTCAAGGGGCAGCACCCCTTGCGAGGGTCTGGGGCCAACGCCCCTTGCGAGGTCGAGGGGCAATGCACCTCGTGGGGTCCCAAGGCAAGGCAAGGTCGCCCCCACCAAGCCCAAATGAAGACCTTCAAAACCACACAAACCTTCATGGCACACACCATTTAATTAAAAAATTCGTAAATAAAAGATTGCAAATTTTTAAAAAAAATAATAATTAAAATGGCCGAGTTTGGGGCACGAGACTCGGCGAGTCTAGCAAGTCCGACGAGTCTCGACAGTCGAGTCTCTGGGACTCGTTTAGGGTCACCCGCCTCGAGACTCGCAAGTACTCGTCAAGTTTGGGCGAGTCTTGTAACTATGATTAGAACTAACTATTTAACCTTGTTAAATAGGCTAATAGTGCATTTCTATATTTGTGTGCCTTTCATGTGTATTACATGTATTCATGTGAATACTTTGCGACTTACCTATATTGATGTATACTTTGTGACTTATGTATATTCATGTGAACACTTTATGACTTATGTGTATTCATATGTAAACCTTGTGATTTACGTGTATACTTTGTGACTTGCGTGTATTCGTATGTATACTTCATGACTTGCGACTCATGACTTACAAGTGTATACTTTGTGACTCATGTATTCAAGTGTATACAATGTACGTGTATTCATACAAATACTTTGTGGCTTAAGTGTATACTTTGCACCCATAAATGTATTGCATATTTTCGAGTGTATACTTTATGACTTAGAATATTCAAGTGTATACTTCATGACTTACGTGTATTTATGTGCATGCATCTTGTATTGTGTGTATTCACGTGTATGCTTCACGCTTCCGATGTATACTTCATGTATTACGTGTATTCACATGTATGTTTCATGCTTTCAATGTATACTTCATGTATTACATGTATTCACGTGTATGCTTCATGCTTCCGATGTATACTTCATGTATTAGGTGTATTCACGCATATGCTTCATGCTTCCTATATTACGTGTATTCACGTGTATGCATCATGCTTCATGTCTTATATGAATTTATATGTATACTTCGCGTACGGCATATATCTATGTGTTGCTTCAAGCAAGATGTGTCTTCAACAAGATTACCCCATGTATGTCTAGGATTACTTTAAGCCTAAAAAAATATGAAAATGTTAAAAACTTTGTCTGTCAAAATGCTTCACATTAGCTTATCTAAAATTGAATTATTATTAGTATCTGAATGCAATAATGAAGAGTTGTAACTATTGTAGTGAAAAGATGTGACTCCCCTCAAACTTGAAATGTAAAAAGAGAGCATTTCCTTTCAGAGAGACATCCATACCATCATTTGAAGAATTCAATTAAGAATAGAACCTGAAGTAATTTTGTAAGATGCTTAAATTAGGTTCTCAACGACAATGAAGATGTGTGAAAATGTGAAAAGTTGTGACCCGTCAAACATGAAAGACTAACTACCTCAAATATAAAAAGGGGGAACCACCCCTTGTAAAGAAATCATCAATAGGAAATGAATCTAACAACCAACTTGGAAGTAAAGTATTGCTATCAAGGGCAGCCATAAAGAGTGGTGACTCCTTCAAGAAATGAATATGAGGGATGAATCAATTCATTGACATTCAATAAGCAATCATCACTCATTAAAATATCAAAGATTTCCAAAGGCAATAACACAATTGTCCAAATAAAGAGTAATTTGTTCTACTCATTTGGAACAAGATTAAATGTACAATCAAGTTCATACCACATTGCAACCTACAAATTTGATCTAGTGAACTTTACCTTGTGAACCAAACTCACCCCTATATGTAATATCTAGAGTAGATCACCTCATCTAAGGTCTTCGTCTCCTAAGCTCTTTTCCTTAATTACAGTAGCTCTACATTCATGAACCTAATGCAAATCGAGCTACAACAAAATGATTACATAGGCCTATGCTAAGTTACATCATGGGCCCATAACCCACAAATCCCGGGATCATTCTCACCTTTCAAACTTGGGGATAAATTGATATTGTTTAAAATGAATCAAGCAAGTTAAACAATACTTTCCCAAGATATGACAATGGGATATGTCAAATTTTACAAGAGGAGTGACAACCTCCAAATTGATTTAGAAGTTGGACAAGAATTGATATTAGTGTAAACCTATAAATCCAAGTCCTCCTATTGTTTGATTGTAAAATGCTAAACTTTTTCAATCCAATAATATTATACTTAAGTATTATTTAGAAAATATGTACCTAGAGGGTTATAACATACGAGACAATGATGAGAAGACACATGATTGGAAGATGTTTTAGGTTATTTTGCATTGCCAAGCAAACTCACCTCAAACTTGGTTTGAATGATTATGTGGAATGAAGTATACGTCATCTAAGGAAAATTGTCACCTAGATTCCTTACTCAAATAACAAATTGACCTTGCACCAAGGGATAAGACCTTGATATACACAACACTCCCATCACAATAAAGGATCCAACATTTTATGGATTAGGAAGTTGTATCATGGCCAAAGAGCCTTGAGGTGATGAAATGAGAGAAAATGTGTCTTAAGTTACAAGTCTTGCCAATTTCCAACTCTTGGTCTTGTTAGAGTTTGTTATATGAGAGCACACGAATTAGAAGGATATCGGACGATATATTGTCCTCGTACTTTAGAGGATGGTGTTAACCCTATCAGTAGTTAAGTTGAGACAAGTATACTAACCACTACTTCATGGTAGTATAAAGGTCAAACATAACCCAATTATATCAACGAAACACAACAGAACCCGATTACATTACGAGGAGCAATACAAAACTATAAGGTTGAATTGGGATCTTCGTAATTTCAAGAGTTTCTTAACTTGTGATTGCTTGAGGACAAGCAATCTTGGGCAGGGCAGACTGTCATGTCCCCAAAATAAAACGAATTCTAAATCAAAACATAAGCAACAAAGTTGGCCGACCCAGACCCTACACGGCAACACTCAAATCTTCTTACAAATGCTGGCCGACTTCCTTCAAAGAAGATTAACTAATCGCCCAAAATGAGAGGTCATCAATCAAGAGTTAGTGTAAGCAAATATTTATAAAGGCCAACCTCCCTCAGTCGGCACAAGGTAATCTAAACTAATCGGTGAAAAAAGAATGAAGGGATGCCTCCCTTTGATGTCTTTCTAGTCATCTCCCTTAATCGCACCCTCTGAAGTGTATTAATAGAGGCGAAGAAAGGATACCCAGTAACACTGGTCAGGACTATGAAGTCACCTAAGCATACCTTCCAGGAGCACCCCTTGTGTTACCTAATCCTTGGAGCCTTTGGAGGCATATCAAAGACATCTTTTTTCTGGTTACCATTTTACAAATTTATACACTGTTGGTTCCATGCTCACACCAACCAGATGCTCCCCAAACTGCACATTACCATCAATAGATACAACCCAATTTCTTCATTTGAATTCTTCCTCCCAAACAATCCATGGTAAAACCATTTACTTTGCATCCCTTCAAATTTATGATTTTCTCTTGACGCCTGGCTATATTGGAATGAATACCTCTCTTTTACCAGGTTACATGTTTCAACCAACTCTTAATGGCGCCACTCAGTAAATCTCACAAACAACTCTGAGAAAGCCAAAGGAGATAAATACTTTATGTCTGATGACTCAAATAGATCCCTGCAAAACTTATGAATGAATTTTTCTTAATATATACTTTTGAACACTGATTTATCAATTGTTCATCCAGCAATTAGGATACCAAATTGTATAGATCAAATGACTGGAACCTTAATAAACAGAAAACCAGCTACTAATTCATGAAATACAAGGGAATTGCCTAGTAGGTTATCATACATGATATCCTCGTCTAATTGAAAAATAAACAATCAATAATGTAACAATTCGAAGCCCCTCAATTATACTGCAAAATCTGACCTAAACATGAGCTTTACCTCTTTCAGCTGCAGTTGCAATAAGCACATTCAGTCTATTGTTGAAAACAGGTAATTTTGAAGAACTACCTAATAAAATGTTGTCATTGACTGTCTTCCTCTGTGCTGATTCATTAAGAGTAGAACCATTTGCCCTGAGTGGATCCCAGACCACAGGAAACTCTATTGCAGACAGAAAATTGTTATCAGAAAACAATGATTCAGCCACAACCTCTTAGAAAGTTGCTTTCCATTACAAAATAATGTTTTAGAACAAAGAACTGCATTGCAGAATCATAGAAACCTCCTCCTCATTGTCTTTGACATTAGGAGTTTCCTTGAGCTTCTTAATCTTGTGTTTCAAGTATGTGCTTCTGATAACAGAGCAGCATCTCAGATTTTGTAGATAGTATTTGTACCATGATTTACTTCTATGATACAAAATTAGATCAGAAAAGTTAGTCAAGTAGGCTAGATTGTTCACTTACATTTTCATTGAAGCTAATCCTTATGCCTAACATGCTTTAAAGGCTCAATCTGGAGACAATAACAGGAGTTGCAGAAACTGTTTGTTGGAACACATTGAGGAAGAATTTCACAGAAGGATCTGATTGCGCAGAGGAATTAGACCTAACAGAAGAAAAGGAAGAACTGGTGGATTTGACTGCAATGGAACTCATTTACTAGTTCGACAGCAGTCGAAATTGTCCGTCATAAACTAGGTGAGCAGAGCAGATTCAACCACAGTCAAACACATCACAGAAACAACAAAGACAAGGAAAATGGGGTCTAAGAGCTCCAAATCATGTCCAAAAGTCTCCTTTTGGTAACCATGATGCTTAAACTTCCTTCTTCAAATCATTTGTGACTTTCCTTATTATAAAACCTACAAGAGAGATCATCATATGGGGAATTTTGCTTACTACCATATTAGAAAAAATGATTGTAAAGGCCTGATGATGACAGCCTATGAGTCTTTGAGAGCATAGCAGAGGTTCAGGGAGTGTGTGAGAAAATTGGAGAGTTATATGTTGTAGGTAAGAAGCCTTGTTTCAGGCGAGAAAACCATTGTAACACATCACTTGTCTGGAGTTTTTCCCAATTTGGGTTTCTCCAGATCAAATTGCTGGTATATTCTTGTTATTGGTGCCATTTATGCTGTTTGCATGTATTTAAATACTTCTATACCTTGTTTTATGCTCTAAGATTCATGTGTTAGGAAATTTTTTCCTTGTTTCCACATTAGTAACAGCAACATATGCAATAAAGTTACCTTAGGGAAGAATAGGATCTGTCATGAGGATCTACATAGTGGAATATCCATTCTAGATTACAAATTATTCTAACTTCTCATGAAGAGAATCAAACTCGCACCTGATTATAGTGATCCAACTCCAAAGAACTACTATTCATTGCCTTTCCGATTTCATGTATTTTATTATTAAAAACAAATTGCACCAAAACTAAAAACAAGGACCTCAAGAAACGCTGTATTTGCATATGCAAACGGTACTAAGCACCACAGTACATACCAATGACAGCAAGAGCCATCTTCTATTTTGCATTATAATAAAATTGAAAGAATTTGCTCACAACACTCAATGCAGGTACATATCCTGTTTATAATACCAGGCAAAAGTATCTTGATTTATGCATTATATGACAACTGTTTGAACAAACTGCTCTTTCAGCAGGTGGAATGTCCTAAAGATTATAAAAAAAATTCCAAAAAAAATCAATTTCAGCCCACTACGTGCACCATAAAAAAGACCAACTTCTCACAAAATTAATAAAAGGGCATTACCAAAATATAATTTCGAAAATTTTCAATTCACCTTCAATGTGGCAAAATGTGTTTTTTTTGGTAGATTAGTGTGGCAAAATGTTATGACAGAAAAATTTTAAAGTTTGAATAGAAATAATCAACCCACATCTAACTCTAGGACTACAAAATTCAGAACAAAAAAAGTTCAAGTACTGCTTTGACATGTATGCTTGCCTTCCATTCTGAAGTTTTTTGAAATCTATTTTCTCTAATGCCAGGACTGAACCAGTAGACATAGCTGCTGCAAAAGGCAGAAGGTAACAAAGTTATAAGATTAACATGCACACACAATCTTATGCATCAGGAAATCATAAAAGTAAACAATAACAATAAAAATTATTAGATTTTAAAAATTAAACTTTAGTGCTTGCCAATGGCCTTACTAATATGCTGTTTCTGGTATAGCATTATAGGATTAAAATAAAAACTGCCTTCACATACAAACACAAACCAAAAAAAATCATTGACCACAGTATAAGACAGACTGCAGAACAGACCATTGCAAAATGCCTTTCCTTGGTTTTGATGTTTTGGCAAAAAAACAGGCCGCATGGCTGGTGTTCCAGTCCATGTTAACTTTTTTTCATGAGATGATTGCAAGCTACTGGTATTAGAGGCAGAAAAGGCGCTGATGTACAATGCATCTTCTTGTCTCACCCGTTGAAATGAACGGGCTACAACCACAGTTTGTAAAGCGTTCCAGGAAATTGCTGCATCCACATTTGCATTGTTCTATTAGATCTAATACTTGTAGACAGAATTAGACCAAAGTTCTCTAGTGTTTCCACATGCCTCTTGACTGTTTTTACCTCATAATGATTCTTTAGATGATTCTACCCTCTAGTGAAGTTGGGTACATAATATTAAATATTTATGCCACATTAATGCCAAGCAAGTTTAATAAATCTTATGGATCCTTATAAGTTGAAAGCCAACAAATTCAATATAACTTACTAACTTCTGTATGTTGCTCCCCATATGAGCTAAACCTTTTATAAGAGAAAAATGATTAAAAGTCAACAAATTCAATATAACGTACTAACTTCTGTATGTTGCTCCACACATAAGCTAAACCCTTCTACAAGAAAACAAAGACAATGATTCATGATTTTTACTTGAATGTTGCTTTTCCATGAAAAGGGTACAAAAAATAACTAAACAAATATCAGTAACTCTCCAAATTTCTTCCTGTGCTTTCAATAATCTTCTCTTCTCCGTGAAGCTGAGATTATGATTTGTCAACAGGTCCTGCAAAGAAATATCCTTGTAAAATATATTTGATGCCTCCATTATGACATTATTCTAAGATTCATTGTGATTTGCACTGAAGCATATGGAGATTCTCTCATTATATTCAATTTCCAGATGCAAGCCTTTTGTCTCTCCTAAGATACAAACTTGGCAACATATGAAGGCTCCAACTACAAGAATTCACCCTTACAGAAGACAGGCTGACATCATTGTGAAAACACTAGCATGCATTTATCTTTAAAGAAACAAGGTTGAGGATTCAATTGATTTGTTAACGTGGTTAAGTTTAAACTCTTTTAAGAGGTAGAATAAAAAAAGTTTAAATGTAGCACCAAAAGGTAATATAAAGAAACACAGCTGACAGCACGATCAACAGCTTATTGAGAAGTGTCTGCAATGATACTCAGAGAGAATGTGAAACACTACGAAACATTGATGATTTAACTCAAAAGACCTGAGGATCGAAATAGGCAGTTAATACAACAAGCCAGAATTGCAAAGTCCTCAGTTCAAATCCTAAACCAAATGATGCAGGAGCATCTGGGCGAACTGGCAATCTGCATCACCCAAAAACACTTTGTTTTCTATTTCATTTTGCTTTCAGTTTAATGTTGCATTTTTGAAGTTGTGGTTGATTTCAGAGTTCAAAACAATTCAGTTGTGGTGGTCGAGTTTGACAGAAGCTGAACGATATTTTTGTCATTGGTTGACCAAATGTCGTGTTTCAATTTTAATTCTGAACAATCTACCAAATGATTTCTCCAAGAATTTGGATGTCAAAATGACCATGGCGAGCATATGAGTTCTGGCAATTGTTGAATAAAATAAATTCATTTTTATTAATTTATTTTATTTTATTCCGAAAGGAAGATACTATGGATTTTGGTGTGGAAGAAAGGAAATCAATATACAGCTGGAATGTGATGGGACACAGGGAGGAGTATGAGACAAAACAATTAAAACAGATTGCAAAGAAAATAATTACTACAGGAAATTGTATGTTATGCAGCCTTAATAAAATTCAAGAAATAAAAATGCAGAATAAGGAAGAGGAAAAGACAGCGCTACATATGAAAAGAGAGGGTAATGCAAAATCAAGGAAGAGGCTGCACCTCATAGGGAGCAAGAAATATTTTATGAAAGGCAAATTTGAAAGGGCTGTGCAGTCTTAAGGAAGGAGAGGAGATTTATAAACAAATTAAAAAAATGTTTTCCTGAATAAGCATACAGGCCATGCCTCATAGGAAAAGACAAAGGTACTGATATATTGCAGCATACCAAGTAAAACATATATTGCAGATATAGAAATAATCTACAGTGTAAAGCCATGCCACAAAAATCAGCATAGTGCAGACTAAAGGCAACATAGATGATGGGAAATAGATATTACAATCAATCGGGTGCAGAGAAGAATAATACAGGAGTGTGTATCAGATGGAGGAATAGCAGAGATTGGAGTGTCCAAAACAGAGGAGTGAGTTTGGGAGTATTTAAACAGAGGAGTCATATATGGAATTCCAATTGACTGGCAGATCATAAAATGTAATTGCCTGGAAATGAGAAACAATTAAGAGAATTGAGTTATGTATTTGATTGTAGACTTAATTTTTTTTTAATAAATTGACTTCGAATTCAAATTTTGGAGTTATGTAATTTTGAATGGAAATTGAAGTGGTATGCCTGTAGCAGTTCCTTGGACTCAATTGAAGTACTACTATGGTTTTTGTGGAAATTTGACTTGATTTTAATTGACAAATAAAATTGTCAAGTTAAATTGGTATTCGCTGCGAAATTTGCCCATTTGATAAAGCACTCGAATTTCGACTGCATTAGCAAAGATTTTCATCCTTCATGTGTGTCAAAATATGTCACTCAAGGAGTCAAGAGATGGAAATAGTAATTACCTCTGTTGCAAAACTCGTGAGTACTCACAAGCCAAATGGCCAGGCGAGTTACTCGTCCATAACTTGCTGACGAGTTTCTGAAAAACTCGCGGCAATTTTTCTATGTAAAAATCACTAAGTCAACGGAAAAAATCACAAGTTTTTTGTCCATAACTCGTCCAAATCTATATATTTTTTTTCTTGTCTGCAATTTTTTTTAAAATGAGATTTTTACTTCATTTTCACATGCAGTTGGCGACTTGGGGCATGCAGCAACACGGCGACTAGCAATGAAGGTTTGTGGGGTTTCAAAAGCCCTAATTTGGACTTGGGGGCAGGTTCTCCATCCCTCGACCTTGCCTTGTATCGCGACAAGGAGTGCACCAAGGGCACTGCCCAAGGACCTCGCAAGAGGCGCTGCCCCTCAACCCCATTGGAGGCATTGCCCCCAAACACCCACAAGAGGCACTGCCCCTTGACCCTGTTGGAAGCATTGCCCCCAAATCCCCACAAGGGCCGCTACCCCTTGACCCCATTGGGGGCGTTACCCCCAAACCACCATGAGAGGCATTGCACCTCAACCCCATTGGTATCTCCATTCCCCAATCCCCATTAGTTAGTAGGATCTCTTGTTAGAAAAGAAAATTGATTACAATGAGGGGGTGATGAGGAGTTGAAAATTTGAAATATAACTCTTGAGTGTGCTAACTCAGATGTTATTATTGCACAACTTGCCAAAAATCTCTTTAGATGACTCAACTTCTACATGTGACATGGCTAGTGGAAGTGGCATTGTAACTCATTTAGAGATTGAACTCAATTTTTGGTCTATGATATGTATTAAACTCTAATTTTGATGCATATATGATGGAAACCAACAATATGCTCTACAAAATTAGTAATTTTTGTATTTTTGAAGAATATTTTTTAAAAATTGTATTTTAAAATTTCGATAAAATTGCCGAGTTTTTGCCGAGTCCCGAGTTTAAAAATTTTTGGTCCTACCGAGTTATTGCCGAGTACGAGTTTTTCAACTATGGTAATTACCCTACAAAGGCAAGGCTTATTTCTCTAACAAACTGAATAGTCAAGTCAACCATAACCAAAAAAACAAAAAATAAAATCTTGAATATCAAAAAAGAAAGCTCAAAGTGATTGACCTAGAGAAGGGTATGGCCTTCAAGTCTTTTACACTTGAAAGGAACCAAATTTAAAACAATCTCAAGTGTATTCAAAGTATAGTTGCAAGGACAGCATGAGACCAAGAGAAATGATCACAAGCACATTCAAAAAATTCAGAATTTTCACTTCATTAAAAGTTCACCCATATATTTTATTTAGATGTAGTATTACCAAGGTTACTTGGGTGTGGGGGATGCAGGGTGTGCATGGTATCAAATGCACAGCACCTGCTGCAGACCGCTAAAAGTTGGGTGTTCCAGGTAATGGTGTGTTTATATTATACATTGTCTAAAACTACAAGTTATACAAGAAAATTGGAAATTTCAAAATAAATATACAGGTATTGGTGCACATTGGGTACAAATACACATACAAACTTTTTGAGGCCAACTGCATGCTCACCACAACTAAAAGTATTACAAATTTCAAAATATTCCAACAATCACTAGAACCCACCTCCTCATTAAGGCATATATCCTTACTATTACTGAATTCAAAGTATTCCAATAATCACTAGAATCCATTCCCATTAAGCTCTATATCCTCACTATTAAAAAAATTCAAAATATTCCAACAATCATTAGAACCTATTTCCTCCTCCAAGAAATCCCACTAAATTATTGTAACAATCACATATAATCCTAGGAGTAAATATTTTCTATTTTCTATTTCCTAGCTGCACTAGAAGTTGAACAGTCATCTAGAAGATGAACTGAAAAAGCAATTTCACATTGTTAAATAAGTACAATTTAATTGAATGGAATAAGCTTTCCTTGAATATTTTTTGTATTAGAGTAATATTCTAAAATTTAGTTTTATAATAGTCAATTAAGTTGTTAGGATAGACTTTAGGAATATTCTTTTATTCTTTCAGTTAACTTCTTATCCTTTGCTTTATTAGTTGTCAATCTTATCCTTTGTGGATAGATCTTTTGTATCTCTTATTTAAGGAGACTTTTGCTCAATTTAATATTGAATATCTTGGTAATCATTCTCTGTGTTTTTAATTATTCTATGGTATCAGAGTTCGGGTATTCAAAATTCTCGAGATCAGTGAGCGCATGAATTCTACAAATTGTGGCAGCGATGAATTGCACACAAGAGACACAAAACAACATGCCAAAGGAAGGTGTACGGATTTGTTCATGGGTTTTTGGTGAATTTTTTCAATAAATTTATGGGTCTAATTTTCTGCAATTTTTTGGCAGATTTGTTTATAAAATTTGTGGGTTATTCTCTGCTAAAAATCATGTAGGGTTTTAAAGACCTATTTTCAACTCTTTTTTGGTGATTTTTGTAAAAAAAAAATGTGGCTATTTTTTTGCAAGATTTTTGCAGATTTTTCCCATAATTTTTGCAAATTTTCTCCAAAATTTTTATCGATTTTTCCAAAATTTTGTTGCAGATTTTTGCCGTGTTTTTCTAACAGCAGCAAGTTTCTCCATTTTCCATGATTTTGAATTGCAAGAGGGATGGCTTCATTGCCGTCATTGATGTCAAGGTGCTTGCTTGCTTGCTTGCTTGCTTGAGCTACTTGTCTGCCTGCTTGAGCTACTTGGTTACATGCTTGAGCTACTTGCTTGCTTGCTTGAGCTGGTTGCTTGTCTACTTCACCTATCTGCTTGTTTGCTTCAACTATTTGCTTGCTTGCTTGTTTAAAATGACAAGTCATACTTTGTGCCATGTCAAATGCCAAGTCAAATGTTATGCCAAGTGTTGAAATGTCTATGGTTAAATGAGCTTGACTCTGACAGAGAGAATATTGCAATATTATAGTGGTTAATGTTTTCAGTTTCTTCTTGAAGACAGCTTATGAATTTTTAGAATGATTCATGGTTTTGAAATTCTTTATTATATGGCGGTTTAAGGTTCTTTGACCGGTCTTTCATTCATTATGGCAGCTCTTTTCTAGCCGATTTAAATTGTAACGCCTACCTCAAATTTGAAGCGGCTCCTCCAATTTTAGGCGATGGCTTCCTCATTTGCTACTGGCTCTATCGTGTGTAATATGCTACCGAAAATTTAATTAGAGCGGCTTTAAACTATTGATGAGTTCCAACATGGCAGCTTCAGATATTAGTATTGCCTTTTAATAAAATCAATTATTGCACTCATTGCCTCTGTCAATTTGGGTGGAAGACATATTTGTCTTTATGTGCCATCGCTTTCATTTTTGATGAAGAAGATGCGTTGTGGTTGTGCATGTCAACAACTTCTTTGATACCATTCTTTCAATAATATGCGGCGGCCTGAATTAAATTCACATTCACCCTATTGAAGTCTATGTTATGTGTACTCATTTATATTTTCCATCTTTTCTGAGCAATGGTTTAAGTGGTGGACAACATGTTTATTATGAACTATGCTATCGCCTTCCTTATTAGGTGCGGGTTGTTGATGGCATGAAGTGTGTATGTGCTCGCTAAGGGCGACAACTCCATTATGTGCTTCAATGTTTTTAGAGGACGTGTGTTTAATAATTTGCTACCATGTTTATTATGCACCAAGCGTTATAACAATATTACTCGTATTTCCTTCAAGATAATAATAGTTGTTATTTGGCGTATGGAGCTTGTGCGCAAGAAGATGCAATGATAACATTAGCAATGTTCATGAGGTCGTGAATATTAAAAGAAGATATCGCATACTCCTGGCATTGCATGTTCAGTCCGATATTTTTATGTCTGAATCGATTAAGATATTGTATTTTTACTCAGAAATGTGAGTGGCGTATTATGAAGGCATATTACAGTTTTTAAGAAGGGAATAAGAGTAAAAAAATGGTTTTATGATACAGAAGTCGTGTTCTATGCATAAAAAAAAATTATCAGACTCTATTGAAACCTCTATGTGTGTGTGCTAGTCACTCTACTTGGCATTGTTTGTATGGTTGTATGTATCTGGCATTATATAGAGTTTCAATATGGGCAGAGCTTATTCATTTTTATCTGAAGACGTGTTTTCTATGCCCTCACATATTTTTGTGTGATGGTCTCTTGAAATTTGAAGTGAGAATGGTAATTTGTGAAAGACGTGGGTTTTGTGCTTCGTACTTCTTTGTGGCAGAGCATTCTGAGCAGTGGTGCTTCAAGCAATTTTTTTGAGTTGTGTGTGGAATGTATGAGGCAGAGTGAGTTAGCAGAAAGTGTACGGTGAGAGTTCGATGCTCTATCAAATCTGACAGGTGATGTTTTTGCTTCACACTAGCTGTGCAGATTTCTTTTTGAGTATGGCATAGAGTGTGGTTCAAGCTACAGAGTGCAGTATCATGAAAGTGCAATAGAGAGTTGTTTCAATTTCCAAGTGCAATTAATTATTTTGCAAATCAAATCAGAAGTCTGAAATTGGTGCTTCAACAACACTGGAGTTGGTGCTTCAATTGTTTCGGAGTTGGTGCTTCGGGATAGTTGGTGCTCTTAGTGAGTTGGTGCTCACTTGTGTATCAGATTTGGTGCCCTTTGAAGATAATAAAAGCAATATTTTGTCGTACTTTTTTTACCCGAAAGGGTTTTCCAAGTAATATCGATGTTCATGGTGTCTAATGTTTGATCTTACTGTTTTGATTTCTTATTTATATGGTTTTAAGTTTTAAAGTTTGAAATACTGATTCACACCCGCCCCCCCCCCCTCTTAGTATTTCTTGTGTGCTCTTCATGCCCAACATCATGTTGGAAGGCAGCTAGAGGTTCGCTGGCAAAAATTATAACACTTGGAAACAATGGATGCTCATGATTTTCGAATACAAGAGCCTTGATCAGATTGTCCTAGGTACATACACTCGCCCAACAGATGCAGATAAAGACCAAGACAAGTTTGATGAGCATAATTGTGAAGCCATTATGCTCATTAAGTTATCCGTCAGAGATGAAATGCTTTTGGAGGTTCCTTTAGGAAAAACCTTTGCTGAGATTTTGAAACACTTGCAAGATCTGCATGAGACGTCAGATAAAGGCAGGGCCTTCTTCCTTAAAAATATATTATTCTCGATCATGATAGATGAGAAGATGTCTTTGCAAGATCATTTAATGAAGATCAAAGACATTCATGCTCAATGGGAAGCCATTGGTCGCAAGATGGAAGAAGATATGGTTGTCATAATGTTGAAAAGCTTACCATGGTCATGAGCATTTCATAGAAACACTCAACATCATCTCTACAACTATTGACCTAAAGTTCGATGATTTGTGCAACAAACTCTTGTAGAAGACAAATGGAAGAAGCAATTTGGTAGCAACAGGGATTCACTGAGTGTAGAACAAGCGCAAAGGCAAGTGGCCTCAAAAGAAAGATCAAGGCAATTCTAATGATACTTCAAAAAACCTGAAGACTATCAAATGCCATTGTTGTGGTAGACTTGGTCATATGAAGAAGCACTACCGAAAGAGGTTGGCTAATCAAAAAATCCAACTAGGGAGGGTCTCAACAAAAGGTCATGTTGCAAAGCATTCTGAGCAGAAGGATTCAACCTTTTTTGCTTTCATGACCAAACAACCAACACCAACTCAAGTCTTTTGCACGGTATATTGATTTTGGAGCATCTCGACATTTTACACACAGGAAGGATTGGTTCACTAAGTATATGGCTTGCTCAAATTCAATAATTTTTGGTATTGGTGAAGAGTATATAGTGGTTGGCAAAGGCAATATTCAGATAACCTCTAAAGGGAAAAATCTTCTTTTTCTCAAAGTATACTATGTTCCAAGCATGGAGCTCAATTTTCTCTCAGTGAGTCAAATTATGCGCCACTAACCTATTGACGAGTGTTTTATGACCGCACCAACACAAAATAAAGTTTCCCAACGGATACTCTATCCTCTCTTGAACAAAGTATTTTGCATGCTAAGATTGCCAAAAAGATCATGCATTCAACTCCAAGGTTCCTTATGCAGCGGATAGTCTCAATTGGCTTAATGTGATTTGCTGGTTATTTCAAGGGAACTTACACAATTGATCAATCAAAAGAGAAAAAATTGCAAGACACGAATGATTTACTGATGATGCTCAGGTTTCCTAAGTTAACCGGGGAAGTACTGAAATTAAAAGGATAGGGATAGAGATTCTAATGTCTACTCCTAAATGCGGGATACGAAGATCAATTCTTGCAAGCTCAAACCAGGTTATGCTTTGCCTCACTTCGAACAGCCTCTACAGAGCCAGTGCAATCTTCAAGAGGATAATGAAAGATGTTCAAACTGCGACCCAACATATAAATACCATCACAACGATGCATACCAACACATGAACCGCAATTGAAGTTAAGTTCAAAGTGTTCCAGTCGACCATGCAAGGCGAACCCACCATCAATGAGCCCACTAGTGATATGGATAAATAAATCTTGCTCAAGTTAAACAACGCATTCCACAACTACCAACTACTTGCATGAAATGAAATCTACTTTACTTTAATCTACTTTAAAGCTCTAAGTGAATTGGAAAGACGAAAAAGCCTTGCTAGCTACTCACAACAAAAGATAGAACCACCAAGCAATGATAACTCTTTGTATTATGAGAGTGTTCACAACAACTTCTTACAAAGTCTTCAAATGGAAAAACTTTCTTTCCTCCTCAATCTATGCTATGCTAACTTCTAAGCTATTCTCTATATGCTCTCTCTATTCTCCGACTTAACTCTTCATCTAATAATTTACAAATGAGGGGGGATGCCCCTTTTATAGTTAGCTCAGTCCAGCGGACGACTCAAATTTAATTACAATGGAGGGCTCAGATTGAGCCACATATGCCCTAAAAACCGCCACAGAGAGGAGTGGGGTAATAAATGAACGAGATATTCTCCACTCCTCTACAGGAATCATAATGAGCAATTAATGCCCATCACCATCTTCTAGAAGATCATCATCTAGCAAGGCGTTTCCGTTGTCCTTCTCTTTGACTGCAAACTCAATCAATCTGATCATCACAACTACTTCTTGAACTGATATGGGTGGAACATTCAAACGCCGTGACTGCCTACCATGCACAAGACTTTCTCTGTTTTGCCCGCCAATTCTATTGTGTTAGGAGGAGGCAAGCATATAAAAACACTTAGTTCAAACCCTCCTTGCAAAAAAAATTTCTCCATTAAGCCCTCCTATTGCTTTAATTCTTGGACGCATTTCTTTCTTGTAACTTTCACATTTCTCCAGCCTACTGCCTTGGGCGCATTTAGCCTCTTTTGCATCACGTTCTTAATGCCTTAGACAAATTTTCACTGCCCTTTCCCTTTGCTTTGGGAACTTTTTCACCTAACCTCTTCATCTCTACCTTGTCGCGTGCCTTCCTAAGTTGGGTGCATATTAGGTCCTTGTGGAGAAATCCCAACACTTAGCTGTTTCTTCCAACATCTTCTTTCATGGCTTGGGCGCAAATGAGACATCGTGGAGGAGTTTGAAATGTGTAACTTTTCTCCTTCCAAGGTTATAACGTTGTCCTGCTTCATCACCTCAAGTCCTCATGCCTTGGCCCCGATGTTCATCCTGCAAAAAGAAGAGCATCAAAACACTTATAACATAAATTCACTTCACTTACCTAATTTCCATGCTCCAATTTCCAAGGTCTGATTGATCTCTGGATGTGATAAAATTCATCACTTTTCTCTAGCAAATCTTGCTTTCTTCATAACTTTTCAACATCTGCGTACTAGGGCGCATTTAACATCTTGATGTTTTCATCTTCTTGCTTAAGCAACTTCGTTTGTCCATCTTCTCTCAAGAGCTTGATGTTTGAATTTCACTTCATTCGAGGGAGTCTTCTTTTATTTTCATGACTTAGACAAAATCAACCCATCTTGAGTTTAGGCGCACTTGACCCCTTCTGCCTTCTTTTCTATACCTTAGAAAATTTCATCCATCTGAGCCTTAGGAAATTTATCTCCCCTTAGAAAATTTTATCAATCACAAGGTAGGCATCCATTTTGAAATCACAATCCCAGGCATAAAAATTTCAAAATCATACCTCCCTTAGAAAATATTCAAGAACTCTCCTCAGAAATTTTTTCTCAACTTTAGCTATTCATGGGTGCACATGAAGGGGTTCATTTAATTATTTCACCCTTGAAAATATTTTGCCACTAAGGTTCATTTTAACCCTCCCAGTCTTAGGCGCATTTGATAGGGGCTCCATCCATTCTCAATGCCTTGGAAAATTCCTCCAAATACCTTCTTCATCCTTGGGCGCAAATTCCCTTGTGATGTTTTATTTCAAATGCCTTAGAAATTTCTCTAAACCACTTCCTCATGATGGGCGCATATGCTAGATGATGCCTCCACTTTACATGCCTTAGGCGTTTTTAACTTATTCCTTAATCATGGGCGCACTTGGGAGGTCTATTTTCAAGTTTCAGCCTTAGAAACTTTCTTAACACATTACATATCACATTGGGCGCATTTAAAGTGTGCAGCTTTCATTTTATGACTTAGAAAATTTCTTTACCTCATACCTCCTTCAAGGGCGCATTTCACCCCCTCTAGTATCATATTTCTCACACTTAGAAAAAAAAAATTTAGGCCTCCATGTCCTTGAGGGCACATTTAGGTGTAGCTACTTTCATTTTCAAACACTTAGAAGATTTTTTCAACTCCCTGCTCAACTCTTGGGCGCATACTAGGGATCAAGCTTTTATATTCACCACTTAGAAAGATTTCAAACTTACTCACTTGCTAAGGGCGCATTTGAGGGGTCCTCATGCCATTTTCCACGCCTTAGAATTTTCTTGACACATTGATGCCTAGGGCGCATTTGATACCTTGAGCTTCCATTTTACATGACTTAGAAACTTTATCACCTTCACCCCTTCATGAGGGCGCATTTGAAGGGGTGTGCTGCAATTTTCATACTTAGAAATTTTATGCCTCTGCTACCTCAACCTTGGGCGCATTTCCTAGGTGATGCTTCCACTTTACATGCCTTAGAAAACTGTTCATGCTTTGCTACCTCAACCACTTGCTTAGGGCACATTTAGAGGGGTCAACTCTCATGTTTTAACTTACAAAATTTGCTCAATATCCCCAAGCTCACTTTGGGCGCATTTTGGGGATCAAGCTCTTATTTTAGCTTGCCTTAGAAAATTTCTCCACACAACTCCTCTTGATGGGCGCATATTGGAGGGGGAGCTTTTATTTTGTAACTTAGGAAATTTTACACACCTCCTGCCTGACTTGGGCGCATTTAGGGGGTGGAGCCTTTGTTTTCAGCTTGTGTTTTAGAGCATTTTGTATCACCTAAATGAGGTAGGGTGCATTTGAGGGTGCCTGCTTCTATTTCCCTCAGACTTGGATGCTTTCTTCATCTGGGGTGTTGAGTAAACTTCTAAGGGTGACTTAGCCAATTTTGACTGGCTTGCCCTTGATTCTATTTTTAGTAACCTCTTGATTTCCTAACCTCAGCAGCTCCGTTTGACTTGAAATTTTCCCAACGTGATCCTCATGACCTATCTGACCTATTCACACCTACCCCTCCTGTTGACCCGCTATTTATAGCCCTGTTCTAGAGGTGACTTACTATAAATAGTAAGTGCTCAAATTGCGCTTAAATTTTACCAATAGATTGCTTGAAGGATGCTGATCGTGATGGGATACATCAGTTTTTCATTTTTCCCAAGTTTTGCCTCTCTTTTTAGGCACCAAAGTTGGAAACCCTAATTTGACTTGCAAGTACCTCAAATGACCTCCATTTGACCCCATTTTTGTTGCATGTTGCTTTGTTCGTGAAACTGGAACGCTGGTGAGCTACTGGAGTGAACCTATTAAAAATAGTAAGTGTCTGAAAAGTGATCAACCAACCGTTGGATGTATCTGTATGTCATACTGCCCAAGAGATCTCAATAAATCTAGAAAAACCCAGAAAACTGGTCCACATGCGAGCACTTGCTAAAAATAGTAAGTTCCTGAAAAATATCAACTTTGCTTGCATGTTGCATCGTCACATAGCTCTCGAAAAACCCATAAAGAATATCCTGACATGCATTGAAAATTCTTGTATGCAAACCCTCAAAATGGCCTCTGAAGCCTGAATTGCTGAAAGTCATCATCTCAACTTGCATGTTATATCATCGCG
Organism: Sequoiadendron giganteum; assembly: GCA_007115665.2. Lineage (NCBI taxonomy): Eukaryota > Viridiplantae > Streptophyta > Pinopsida > Cupressales > Cupressaceae > Sequoiadendron > Sequoiadendron giganteum. Next base: position 530,106,008 of record CM021107.1, on the reverse strand, counting down.
AAAGTCTTGAAAAACCTAGAAAGATTCTCCAGACATGCATTGAAAAAGCACACGTGCAAATCCTCGAAATAGCCTCTGAAGCCTGAACTACTAAAAATAGCAAGTTGTCCATTTCTGTTCAAACTTTGCGTGCGAGTACTTTGAAGTGCTCTAAATGTGGTGAAGCAATCAAAATTCCAAAATTCGAAGGAAAAAGACCCCAAATTGAGCACTTACTAAAAACAATAAGTTGTCAGAACTCAGTGAAAATTTGATGGGATCTTGTCTGAAGTCTCCTGATTGTGGTGCCATTCTCAGATTTCAATTTGCCAGCTTGATTTGACCTCAAACAAGCCTGAAGAATGAAAACCCCAATTTCACAGACTTAGACAAAATTTCAACTTAGGGTTCAAGATAGGTACATCCCCGAAAGACCGCAAGGAACAGAAAGAGAGAGAGAGACGCAAAACAACCCAAAAACAAAACCAAAAGACCAGAAAGGAGCAAAAATTAGGGGGTCCCCATCTAGAATGGGGTGATGTGTGAAAAGGTCACAACATATCCCAAGTTGGATGCCATTTTCAACACACACAAGTTCCATATTATTAACAAGGAGTCCAAGAAAACCATCGCAATTGGCATAGAAGATCATGATTTGTATCAGCTTGTTGACACTAGAAAGATTCAAGAGTGTGCATTGGCTATAAAGAGTTCATCTTCTATCAATACTCTTTGGCATCAACATTATAGGCATTTCAACCTATCTTATCTCTCTCAATTGGCTCAAGAGAATATGGTAGAAGGTTTACCTAAGATCCAATAACAAATACAAGGTGTTTGCAAAGCTTGCCAAGCAGGGAAGCAACACAGATCTCCGTTTTCAGAAAGACAGGCTTGGAGAGCACATAGGGTCCTTTAGATTGTTTATGCAGATGTATGTGAACCAATGAATACAGCATTGGTCACTAGTGCTAGGTATTTTCTTTTGTTTGTTGATGATTTCAATAGGAAAATGTGTGTTTTTCCTAAAAGCCAAATGAGAAGTGTTTAAAGAATTTCAAAAGTTGAAATCATTAGTAGAAAAAGTCTAGTTGTTCATTAATCACTCTTAGGTTTGATAATGGAGGTGAATTTTGTTCCAACAAATTCACTAACTTTTGTGCTAAACATAGTATTAAACGCCAATTCACAACACCCTATACCCCTTAGTAGAATGGTGAGTTGAGAGGAGGAACCATACTATTACGGAGATGGTTGGATGCATCTTGGAGAACTGGAGTGTTCCCAAGAAGTTTTGGGTGGAGGCAGTTTACACTGCAGTGTACCTTCTCAACAGGTCTCTACCCCAAGCAATGAAGGAGAAGACCCCAAAGTAAGCATGGTCTAGGAGGAAACCAAGAATCAGCCACCTTAAGGTTTTCGATTCTACTGTGTATGTCTAGATTCCAAATGCCAAGAGAACCAAACTTGACTCCAAGAGTCAAAAGTTGATGATCACAAGATACAGTGACAATCATAAAGCCTACAGGCCGACTAATGTGGACATTGATTGTTGACATTTAGCAAGGATGTGGTGATTGATGAAAAAGTTGGACCTTTTCAGCTCTCTTCTAACATCAAGAGTTTCGTAGATCAGCCTTTGAAGGCTAAAGACTTAGGTGTCCAGCTTCCATTAGCTACACCTGAAAGGGGAGACTCTGATAATTCTAAACATGTGGAATCTCCCAGACAGGTACTAGCACCTGTAACAAATGATTTAGTAATTAGTACCAAGCAGCCCAAGTCATGGTGATCATGCTGATTTGGATGGAGAGGGTTCTACAAAGAGACCTAAGTAGTGGGAAAAACTCATTGTTCGAGATGATGAAATGATAGAGGGTCAATCATCCAAAGGCAAGAGCAAGCAAAACACAATTAACTTTGCTCTTATGGCTAACATTCAGGGTGTTTATGAACCACAAGATTTTGCAAAAGCGAAAGATAAACTTGAATGGAAAAAGGCCATGGAAACCAAACATCAAAGTCTTATCAAAAATAAGACTTGGGTTCTTTCAGATCTTCCACCAAGGCAAAAACCCATTGGTTGCAAATGGGTATACAAAGTCAAGTACAAAGTTGATGGTACACTTGACAAGTACAAAGCACGATTGGTAGCTAAAGGATTCTCACAAAGAGAAGGTATTGATTATGAGGAAACCTTTACTCGTACAGCAAAGATGAGCACCATTCATCTTGTTCTAGCCATGGCAACATAGTTTGGTTGGAAAATCCATCAAATGGGCATGAAGAGTGCCTTCCTCAATGGTGACTTAGAGGAAAAAATGTACATGACTCAACCTCAGGGATTTCAAGTTGCGGGAAAGGAGCATTAGGTATGCAGACTGATGAAGTCTCTTTATGGCCTGAAGCAAGCACTCGGGGCATTTAACATAAAGATTGACAGGTATTTGGATCAACAGGGATTTCAAATAAGTCCTTCAAATCCCAATGTATACATTAAAAGCATAGGCAATGAAATCATCCTTCTAGTCATTTATGTGGATGATATCCACCATTACAAGTAGTGAGGCACATTTGATTGAGAAAATCAAATGTAATTTATGTAAGCCTTTTGACATAACAAACTTAGGCCTCCTACATTACTGTCTAGGTGTAGAGGTTTGGCAAACAAGTGGTGGTAATTTTATTTCTCAATCTAAATATGCCAAGAGTTTGCTAGACAAGTTCAAAATGACAGATTGCAAAATCTTGTCTACACCTATGGAGAAAGGGCTAAAGCTTTCAGCTAAAACCAACTCAAAGGTGATCAATGAGTCAGCATTCAAGCAACTAGTGGGCAGCCTTATTTATCTTACAGACACTAGATCTGATTTGAGTTATGTTGTGAGTTGCATTTCCCATTTTATGACAGCCCCAAAGGCAGAACATTAGGTTGCAACAAAGCAATTACTAAGATATGTGAAAGGGACACTTGACTTTGGCATTTCCTATAGCAGAAGCAAAGATCCTAAGTTGATTGGGTTCACAGATTCAGATTGGGCAGGTTTTGTTAACAAGAGGAAATCCACTTCTAGATATGTTTTTAGTCTTGGTGTGGGTGCAGTCACATGGACCAGTAAGAAGCAACAAACAATATCTCTTTCCTCGACAGAAGCAGAGTATTGGGAACAAGCAAAGCAACATGTGAGGCAGTATGACTTCAAAGGATGCTTTCTAACATGAAAATGTCTCAAGCAGAGCCTTCACCCTTGTTTTGTGATAATCAAGGGATGCTAAAGCTTGCCAAGAATCCAATCTTCCATGAGCATACCAAACACGTGGAGCTTCATTGCCATTTCATACGGCAACTTGTAGAAGATGGATCAATAATGTTGCAGTATTGTCCAACTAAGGACCAAACTACAGACTTTCTTACCAAGTCCTTGAGTACTGACAAATTTGTAAAATTTCGGGATAAATTTGGTGTAGTTAATAGATTGACCATAAAAGGAGGGTATTAGAGTAATATTGTAATATTTAGTTTTTATGGTCAATCAAGTTGTTAGGATAGACTTTAGGAATATTCTTTTATTCTTTCAATTAAGTTATTATCCCTTGGGAATATTCTTTTATTCTTCCAGTTAAGTTCTTATCCTTTGTTTTATCAGTTGTCAATCTTATCATTTACGAATAAATCGTTTGTATCTCTTATTTAAGGAGACTTTTGCTCCTTAATTTAATATCAAAATATCTTGGTGATCATTCTTTGTGTTTTTAATTATTTTATTTCGATTGTCTAACTCCTGTGCATTTCATTTGTTGATATTTTCTACATTCCATTTCCAAGCCTAGCATAGGTATCAGAGCTTAGACTTTTTCCATTTGTTTTTCATTCACCATTATTCCTCTTTGTCTGTAAGTTTCATTTCCTGCCTCACACAATAGCTCTCAAGCATCGTCTTTTCATATGTTTCCCATACAAAAATTCAATTGGAACAGCATGCTCTAACCTACAAAATATACAGTCATTTCCATGAAATCACGTCCAGAAAGCAATGTTGAAGACATTTTTTCCATTACAAGGCATCTTTGAAGGCATTTTTTGCTGATATAAGGATTTTTGCTGTTACAAGGCATATTTTGCTGATGTAAGGCATTTTAACTATTATTACGACCTGTTGTAAGCAACAATAGACTATCACAGCTTGTTGAATGCAAGAGAGGACTGTCAAAACTTGCTGGAAGCAAGACAAGTTTGTTAGATTCAATTATTTGGTCAATTCTTTGCCTAAATTGTCATGTTTTGTGTAGTTCAATTCAAATTTAGGATAATATATCTTTGTTAGAGTCATTGGGCAATTGGGCAGTATTATTATGTAATCCCTTTCATTTCCAAGAGGTTTAAAGTTCAAAATTTCCCTGTGTTCCACAAGCATGCGTCCCGAACTAAAATCCCTACATTTTTGGGATGAGGGTGTCTCTAGGACACAGGGAAAACGTCCCCCCATCACACCACCACCTCCATCAAGATGCCCAAGACACCGCCACGATGGCGGGGATGCTAGGACATCCCCGAGATGTCGAGGGGACTCCTCAATTGTACCGAAGATGCCCAAGCGTCTCCCGTGGTAGGCAACCAACAAAAAGGTTTTAAAATTAAAAACTTAATATTTTGTCTAGGAACAATGCCCATGGCCAATGGGCCCCACCAAACCTCTCAAACCCTATAAAACACCCTAAAATCCTCATTTTTACTCAAACTCATTTCAACAGCAATGCTGAGGAGGAGAAAAAGAATGAGAGTGAAGGAGTGAAAGAGAAAAAGTGAAGTGCTACAAGTGCAAGAGGGTTGAGGAGGAGCAAGAAGAAGAGGAAGAAAAGGGATTCTACACCAAGTTGCAAGGATTTTTCAAGCATAAGGTAGGATTCTGTAACTGTTTTTCTTTTAATTAATTTCATATTTTAATTTTATTCATAATTTCATAGGCATGGCTGCAAGTGCATATTCATTGTTCAGTGTTCATTGTTCATATTGTCATCAAGATTCAACATTGAAATTTGAAAATTAAAAATAAAAATCATATTCACAGACATGGTTGCAGTCTATCAAATTTTTATTTAAGTTCATTGTTTTACAAATTAGTAAATTACTTTATGTTTATATGTTCAAACTTTTTATTTTTTATTTTGACATTTGTCAAACTATGATGAAACTTTTGTGTATCCTCTGCTTTTGTGCTTCGTGTGACCTAAAGTAAGAAAAACAAAAATGAAATCCTTGGTTAACAAAGATTAAAAACAAAGATTTTTATTTGTGTACCCTCTGCTTCTACACTTTGTGCTACCTAAAGTAAGAAAAACAAAAAGAAAATCTGTGTGTCTTAATCCATTATGCTGCATGCATAGTTTGAATTTTAATTTTAAAATTATAAACTTATAAATTTTGTACTATTTATTGCAGTGTCACAATGAGTTCTCATGGCATGAGTGAGAATGAGGTTGAGGTTCAATCTCAAAGTGAAACTAAATCCGATTATGCACCTGAGGTTTGATGAAATTGTAGAAGCAAAGAGGAGTGACCGTGAGACCCAAACCACGAGTTCCACGATGAGTGCAACTGCAAATATGAATTGCCCCTCCACAATACTAGCAGATTTTGCTAAGGTTCCCTTTGATCCTAAGTCTCCTTTGAAACAATTTACAACAAAATTGCAAAGCATGCCTAAGACATCTAGGGGCACAAGATTGTGGAAGTGTCAATTTTTTGGCCTTAAATTTCAAGGCAACATTACTAGAGTTAATGTCCACCTCATTCATATTCGAGGAAAAGGTCTGGATATATGTGAGTTTTTGGCATCACCGAAAAACTTGAAATTAAGGGCTAAGATATGTATGCTATGGGGTGTTAGTGGTGAAGACAATGCAGTTGCACCTATATCTGCTTCAAAGGCTAGGGGGAAACGCAAGTAGACAAGTGATGCTCCTAACCCAATAGCCAAATTATTCAATGTGAAGATGAATGAAATGTTCCCCTTAATTTTTTATTTTTTTTCAGTTCACATACAATGCAATCATGCACCCGTTAAGATTAGCTCCAAAACAAACGATGCTGAAATAACTCTAACCAAGAATGCGCCCTAAAACCACTTAAAGAGAAAGGGCGAGCATATGGTCAAGATCCCAAGGATCTAATAACTCAATAATTGACTTGATTACAATTGACAAAGACAGCTAAACTCAACACCAAGGATGTGCACACAAGATCCTTTAGAAGGCGAGGTGCTAACATATGGTGGAGTGCTAATTATAAAAACTGAAATAACACTTCTTCTGCTGATGCAGGCATCCACAAGCAGTGGGAATACTCCACTTATTCAGTGGGTGAGATTATTACAATTATTTCAAGGCGGCAAGCCAGCCACGTAACCACACTTCCACTTGTTCAGTGGGGGGTATACAAATCCTCACAACCACTTATTTCGTGGGGGGAATACAATAAACTAAAATTGCAGCAAGTAAACAACTGTTGTTAGTACTACTAATCAGCTTACGAACAAATAACAAACAGTTGTAATATACCAAAGATAAGTTTTCAAAACAAGCAATGGTTAGAGTATCACTTCCTCTAACTCTTACAACATGAATAGATGAAGAATTGAAGCTCAAATCAGCATGATAATAAAAACTAACTAATCTGATCAGAAACAGAAGGTACAAAAAATCAGACCTACAAGTTGTGAATTCATCAAAATGTTCATAACTCCACCAAACGGAGTCTGTTTGACGTGAAACTGAAAGCAGATGAATCCTAGAGCAAAGGTGTCCAAAACACAACAACTAGACACCTTCAAACTTCGCACCTGTCAGTGGCACGAATCCAAATGCAGCCAGGCAAGAAGGTACGACCTCCAAAAAGGGTCAACCTTCTCTCAAAAATCACAATCTTCACAAAAAAATCTGCAAACTAACAGAAAGGGGCGCCCTCCACAGTAGAATAGCTTGGGCTAGTACCCAAAACGATAGGAAAATCAGTGGCGAAGCAGTGATCAAAAATTCGCTTCAGCCATGAACCAATCAGCAACTCAATAACAAGTTATACAGCAGCAACCTGTTAAATAACATCAGAAATTAAGCTCCATCTGCACTCTTGTGTGAAGTACAATCTCAAAGACCCACCTAGGAAGCCATAGTTTCAGGCCCGAAGGATGGATTGAATTCGCTAAGCTTCTCCTTAGCCAGGTTTTGGATTTCAAACCAGAAGCATAACTTTACTTTCAATTTTCCAAGATGAGAAAGAAAGAGCAAGCCATCAATAAATAGGTTTCTCAAAAGGAGATGAATCAACTATAACTCCAACAGACAACTCTTCAACTTCCCAAAAAGGGACGCCAATCTCCAAAAAGAACCTTTTAAAATAAAATATTAAAACTTCTTCAATCTCCTCTCCAAGTCGTCCCACTTTGATAAGAAATAAAACATTTAATAAAATATTAAATGTATCAACTATATGGCCCCAACTTAAAAACAACTTTAAGTCATTAAGCTAGGCGTGGGGTACAATTTCAAAGCACGATTTTAACTAAGTATAAAACTTAGTCCAATGAGAAAGCCAACGCCAAACCAGAACTGGGAGTTTACCATGATTTGGATAATGAACTAAACAATACTGTTGATGAAGATACTGCCAAAAATGGACTTACTAAAAATAGTAAGTTTGCAACAAAACCACAAAAAACCAAGCTGAGCAAGAAACACTGGAAATCCTACTATGCTTATCTGAATAGCCTACAGATTTCCGGAAATAGGCTAACAGTCCATAACAAGGTCATTACTGAAAAGGGGACATTACAATGAAGGATGATGCAGATGATGCCATTGGCAAATTCTTCTTTGCCAATGGCATTTCATTCAATGTGGCTTGATCTCCTTATTATAAGGAGGCAATGGCGATGGCGATGGTAGTGAGGGCAAGACCATCATATGTGCCACCAAGGAGACAAAATTGAGAACGTAATCTTGGATAAGAACTATTCCAAGATAAATGTGTTAATGGAGAAAATGAAGGAATGTTGGGTGGCAAGTGGATGCAATATAGTCATGGATGGGTGGACAAACATTAGGCATCATCCACTCATCAATATTATGGTTACATGTTTAGAGGGCCCATATTTTCTTAAGGCAATTGATTTTACAGGGCATCGCAAGGATGCCGATTTTAAGCTTCGGATCCTCAAGGATGCTATTGAGGAGGTTGGGCCACAAAATGTGGTCCACATGGTGACAGATGCGGCCCATGTGTGCAAAGTTGCAAGTAAATTAATTGAGGTAGATTATAGATGTATTTGGTGGACTCGATGTATTTGGTGGACTCCTTGTTGCATGCATGCCATGAATAACGCACTCAAGGTCATGGGAAAGATTGATTGGATCAAATCAATAGTCAATGATGTTAGAGATGTGTCGATGCTTATTTGCAACTACCACACTTCACATGCACTCATTAGGAACTTGTCTAAGAAGGAATTCGTGAAACCTATCGAGACTAGATATGCATCCTATTTCATTCTCTTGGAGAGAATGCTTGAGTTGCAAGAGGCATTGCAACTAATGGTTATAACAGCAGAATGGGAATGGTAGCTTGAGTCTAAGACAGAGCAAGGGAAGAGGGTGAAGGATGTAGTGAAGAGTGATGTTTTCTAGGGTGATGCAAAATAGATAGTCTCCATCCTTACTCCAATTTTCTAGGTCATTAGATATGGGGATGCCAATGCACCTAGCGTTGGAGAGGTGTATGAGTGCATTGATTTTATGCTAGGCCAAATGAAGGTTGTCATGCGAGAGAAGGACCCCACAATAGCATTCTACAATGAGCATATTCAGCCAATCATTCATCAAAGATGGGAGAAGCTCAACACTCCCTTGCACATGGCTACCTATGCATTAAACCTTAAGTGGTACATGCAAAGGCCTAGTAGAATTACACCCATACAAGATGTTGAGGTGAAGGAAGGGTTTAGAAAGGCCATCCAAACGATGTATGATCTCAAACAGGCTAGCATCATTCACACTGAGTGGACAAACTTTCCACACTTAGGAGCTATTCTGAGGCCAAGATCGATTGGGGAACTATGGCACAAAAGGACCCAATTTTGTGGTGGATTATGCATAGACCGAATTGTATGACTACATCTCTAGCCATTCATTTGCTATCTCAGGCTTCTAAATCTTCTACTACTAAAAGGAACTAGTCTACTTATAGCTTCATCCACTCCCTTAGAGAAACAAGCTTACCTCTAGGAGAGCAGAGAAGCTTGTGGTTGTGCACAATGCCTTGTGTCTCATTGACCACAACACACTTTTGTACAAGGAGAGTCCAACAACACGGTGGGATATAGAGCGAGAGAAGCCAACATAGATTGACGAGGATGCTACATAGACAGGGCTGATTGGTATTAGTATGGAGGAGCTTGACCATGTGGAGTCTTAGTCCAACAGTTTTAGTGATGAGGAGTTTGGGAATGATCAGAGGCCTCGCTTCGCTCCATTTTGTTATTTTGAACATTTTTATTTGTTATCATTATTCTACTCATTGTAATCATCATTATGAAATCTTGAATATAATATAAATTTCGAATTCAACATTTTTATTGCTCAATGTTAAATTATTAATGTTCACTTCAAAGTTTAGAAGTTTCTAAGTTTTTAACTTTTACTAGTTTGCCAAAGTTTTTGTTGACGGGTGTTTTATGACCGCACCAACACAAAATAAAGTTTCCCAACGGATACTCTATCCTCTCTTGAACAAAGTATTTTGCATGCTAAGATTGCCAAAAAGATCATACATTCAACTCCAAGGTTCCTTATGCAGCGGATAGTCTCAGTTGGCTTGATGTGATTTGTTGGTTATTTCAAGGGGACTTACACAATTGTTCGATTAGAAGAGAAGAAGTTGCAAGACACGAATGATTTGTCAATAATGCTCAGGTTCCCAAACTAACCGGGAAAATACTGAAAGTAAAAGGATAGGGATAGGGTTTTTACTGTCTACTCCTAAATGTGGGATACGAAGATCAATTTCTGCAAGCTTCGAACCAAGTTCAGCTTTGCCTCCCTTCAGACAGCCTCTACAGAGTCGGTGCAATCTTCAAAGGATAATGAAAAATGTTCAAACTACAACCCGACATGCAAATACCATCACAACAATGCATACTAACACATGAATCATAATTGAAGTTAAATGCAAAAGTACTCCAATTGACTATGCAAGGCGAACTCACCGTCAGTGAGCCCGCTAGTGGTATGGATAAATAAAGCTTGCTTAAACCAAACAACGCATTCCACAACTATCAGCCACTTGCATGAAATGAAATCTATTTTACTTTAAACTACTTTAGGATTCTAAGCGAATTGGAAAGACGAAGGAACCTTGCTAGCTACTCATAACAAAAGATGGAATCACCAAGCAATGAAAACTCTTTGTATTATGATAGTGTTCACAACAACTTCTTACAAAGCCTTCAAAGGGAAAACTTTTTTTCCTCCTCAATCTAGGCTATGCTAACTTCTAAGCTATTCACTATATGCTCTCTCTATTCTCTGACTTAACTCTACTATATGCTCAGTCCAATAGACGGCTCAGATTTCATTACAATGAAGGGCTCAAATTGAGCCACATATGCCCTAATCAAGGCTTTGCCCTAAAAACCGCCACAAAGAGGAGTGGGCCAATAAATGCACAAAAGATTCTCCACTCCTCTGCAGGAACTATTACGAGTAATTAATGCCCACCATTTCTTCCAGAAGATCATCATCTAGAAGGGCATTTCCATTCTCCTTTTCCTTAGCTGCAAAGTCAATGAACCTGGTCAGCACAGCCTCAACCTCTCGATCTGAAATAGGCGGGATGTGATCGAGCTGAAACTCCAACACCGTAACTGTTTGCTCATGCCGAGCACAAGACTTCTTCCAGGCAACTAGAGCATCCTGAGTATTCTGAACAATGCTGGAGAAGGTGGAGGTGTTTTCAAAATCATCTTGAACAAAAGTCTTCACCTCCGAAAAGAAAGATACCAATCTACTCTTCAAATCATCTGCAATTATCTCCTCAGAAGTCAACCTCCTACCAAAGATAGCCTCAAACGTATTGAGGACTCCATCAAAAATATTTGTCATGGCCTTTCTAACTCTAACCGAATCTGCCTATGCCGCATCAAAGAATCCTCGGCCTGTGACCACTGAAGAATACCAATCGGCGAAGTCATATCTATCACCCTCTTGTATCACGCCTCCCCCGAACAAAGTCTATAAGGGCGTGTGCATAAAAGCCTCTAGGCAAAAAACAACTTGGGTCTGATAGATGCGAGCCTCACCCCAAGCCTGATTAACTGCGTCCATTCGCGCCATAATGTCGGAGGCTTGCCGATAGGCATGAGCAAGATCCTCCATAAAATTCTTCGTCTCAATGCGAACATTAGCAACCAATTTATCTGCCTCCTGCGCCATCCTCCTCAAATCCTCCAAACCGCTGACTAACTCTCTAGGAAGCTCGGCTAGGAGCTCAATTGCAGGATTCTCTTGCCCACAAGGACAGGACAAGTGTTGTACGTAACCAATCAATGTTTTGTGCTCTTTCTTCAATCTTTTATACTTGCCTTCAATGTGGAGCAATTTGTCCTTGAGTGCCTAATAGGAGTTATCGCAGTCCTCAATTACCTCTGTTCTAGTAGGGCGGCCTAACTCCATGGTAGTGATCACATAGTTTTCTAGAACAGCCTCATCTCGATCACACTCCACCCTAGGTACAGCCACATGAAGTGTACAAGAGCCATCCTCATCTGTTGAAATCTTTGAAAACTTTCTAGCCTTCTTCTTTGTTGGAGGTGTGCTGATCCTACTCAAAAATTCTTCCATCTCAATTGTTGGATCGGTTTCTTCATCAGGATCGCGTCTCATCCTCTCCCTTAGCCATTCTGGCACCTCCTGCTACAAGTCAGAAATAATGAATGGTTGTTCATTCCTTGCTTCTTGTTCACGAACTTCTTCTCTGCCTTTATCTTGACGAGGCTCATCAATCTCTATAGGCTGAGTATCTCCTGAACTTTGGGCCTTCTGCCCTATAGTAGTGTCCTCCTCGAGAGCTACCTCAATCTCACGCTGGATGCGAGTATCTGTGGTTGTTTCTTCTTCTATCTCCTGCTGATTTTCTTCCCTAGGTACATTGACACTCTGGCCAACTGACTCCCTATGAGGTGGCTGATTTGTCTCTTGTAATTCTTGTTCTTCATTCAACTTTGCTCTCTGATCAGCAAATAGTGAAACCACCTGCATGCTTGGAGAATGTGCCCTTGATGGCGTATGTGATGCCTCCTCAATTCTTTGAGGCTCAGACTAGACTAGTTCTTTTCCTCGTGGCTCTGGAGCTTGAGCAACTTGTTTCTTCTTTCTAGTAGCTGGTGATCTATGATCTCCCATTAAGTTATAAGTAAGGGGAATTGACATGCCCTTAAGCCGGTTCACACGCCTCTCCACCCAACTCCGTGTGAATGTCAAGACTAGTATGCAAAGCGTATCCAAATCTATAATCTCTGGCTCTAACCAATCCGGAAGTGGGAGTGGCATATTCCTTACTGTCTCATAATCAGCCTATATAACATTTATATCTTCATCTACCTGGTCTAGCACCGGAGGAATCTCACATTCCCTAATCATGTCCAATGGTATCCTTGAAAACATCCTTCTTCTGACCTCAGCCTCGTCCACTGCACTTGCCCAGAAGTCTTCAATGTGTGTCTTATGTCTGAATTCCTAAAGATAGTATCCATCTAATATTTCTCTGAGGATCATAATGTTGCCTGCTAGTATGATAGGAGAGGTGGAAAAATTGGAGCTCATTTTTTGCTTCCTTAGCTGCTTGTAGTGTTGGACAAACTTCATCTGAATTCCCCATCCCGATAGGGAAGTCAAGTCCACCATTCTTCTTTTTCTTTTGAATTTTATCGTAGGCAATAAACTGCCTAGATATTTCTAGCATTACAATTATGTTTGTGGGATATCAGGGCAATCTATATGGGTAAGATAAAACCCCTGCAGCTTGATGAAGTAATTTCGGAAATTGGATAAACCAACATCCGTATTTTTCAATCAACTCCTGAGCCTCCTTCGATATTCTGTGATGAGTTCTTTGTTGAAGCGTCCTCGTTATATGCATTGTGAAGGCATCATTGACTCTTTTGTAATGTGAGGTGCTCGTCAAGTGCAACTGCGGGCAAGCCTCATGAATCTTGAATTGCTGAGAGCCACACCCAATCGGCTCCTTGTATGATATCCCTTTGTACTTCATCATTCGGGCCAACATGGAGATGATATATGAGCTCGTATAAAATGTCTTCGTTCTCCTTAACCTAAGTTGCTCTTGCAAATTGTCACTGATCATCAGCGCCCAGTCAATGTGCTCTTTGCCTTCCAGCACAAGGTTGATGTAGTAAAACATCCAAGGTTCAAAGATGAACGATTGGGGGCACCCTCCAACTCTGTTGAGCATCATGATTAAGTCACAAAATTCCTACTTCAAGTCCCCTGAGATTATTTGCTTCGGCAGCTTTGTGCGAGTTGGCTTAGGCTTGTTCATCCAACGAGAGTTTATTATATCAGCACACCTATCAAATGTGGAAGCATACATTCTCTCAGCCCTTTCTCTTGTTTTGTAGATCATTTTCTCATAGGCTGGAATCCCAAAGGCTTCCCCAATAGCTTCTGGCATGAGGTTGGCCAACAGCTTGCCATCTGGTGAAATGATAGTTCTTTGCTCTGAATTGTAGCAATTAGCACATTCCATAATCAGCTCCAGGCACCGAATTGCTGGTGGAAAACCAGCAGCTACATAAAGTCCACTTCTGACAATATTGTGTGAAGTGATCGATGGATGATGACCTCCAATCCCCAGCATTCGCCTTCTAAAAGTCTCCAAATTGAAAGAGCTAAGGTTTGTATCACTTAATTTTCCCAGCCTCGAAGAAAACTTTGACTCTGGCAGGAAAGACTTGCTCAGCTTCTTAATCACAGCCTGTCTTGATGCACTTGCTTTGTTGGATTCAGCATGATTCTCCCTGCCAGCCGCTCTTTTTACTTGCTTTAGCCATCCTGCAGAAATGAAAAACAGCCATTAGAAATAAGACTTAGAAAAATAAATCACTTTGAGATTGCTAGCTGAGTTCTAAAAAAATAAGAGGCTTCAGCACTGAAATTCTAGCTTCAAACCTCAACGCCTCTCTCAGCAAAGTCTCAATTCTCAACACTTAGAAATTTTACTTGCAGCAAAACAACCTCCAGCACTTAGAAGAATTTCACTCAAGGCAACTTACTTCACCAACTTTCTTTTCTCAAGTTCGAACTTCTTCACCTGCAGACTCAAGTTTGTTTTCAGTAATTGATGAAGAAAATAAAAACAACTTCAGCTCTTATAGCCAAGTCGAATTCTAGAAGAGGCTAATTTTAGCCAATTCATTCAAATTTACATTTTCCCTCCTCTGGCAGTCACAACACTTGTCACTTGAAGCTCGGAAAATTTGACTTCTAGAAAATTTGAAAATTTCATCTTTCCTGCATAGGTGTGCTTCATCATGTTTGCATTTGAGGTAGGGAGGAGGAATTTGCAAACACTTAGATATTTTTCCCAAGCCTCCTCCATAAGGGCGCATATAGGGGTGTGAGGAGGAATTCTCATACTTAGGATTTTTATTTTTTATGCCAACCTTCACATTGCCTTGAGGGTGCATTTCCTAGGTGGTAGAGGATTTTCCAGCGCCTTAGATATTTTCACTCTCCTCCTAAACTTGGGCGCATTTTACCCCTCCTCATGCCAGTTTCAACTTATAGACTTAGAAATTTTCAACGCCCCCAGCTACCTCTTGCCATCTATTTTTAGTAAATTTTGGAGATGTGTGACTCTTCATGGCTTTTCCCCTGTTCTGAATTTGGAGTTGGCATGATGCATTCTTTGTGGCCTGGCCACCTTGTTTATACCTGTTGCCCAAGCTCACCTGCTATTTTTAGCAAACCCTACATTACCTGACTTCAGCAGCTCTATTTGATCTGAAATTTGCTCCATATGACCTTGATGACTTAACTGACCTGTTCACACTTGCCTTTGTCGTAGCCCTACTATTTTTAGCCATGAAATGACTTACTAAAAATAGTAAGTAATCGAATTGCATTCAAATTTTGCCAGTAGGCTGCCTAAAAGGCGCTGATCATGGTGGAGTACTTCAATTTGACAGTTTCTTGGGTTTCACCCCCTATTTTAGGCACAAAAGTAGGAAACCCTAATTTGACTTGCATGTGCCTCAAATGACCTTTGTTTGACTTGATTCTCATTGCATGTTGTTCTACTTGTGAAACTAGAGCATTGCGGAGCTACTTAGAGTGTGCCTGCTAAAAATAGTAAGTGCCTGAAAAATGATCAACTGACTGTCAGATGCATTTGCATGTCACAATGCCCGAGAGGTCTCAAAAACCCAAAAAAACAGGTTCACATGCGGGCACTGGCCAAAAATAGTAAGTTCCTGAAAAATGACCAACTTTGCTTGCATGTTGTGTCATTGCAAAGCTTTCGAAAAACCCATAAGGAATATCCTAACATGCATCGAGAAATCTTGCATGCAAACCCTAAAAATAGCCTCTGAAGCCTGAACTGCCAAAAGTCATCATCCCGACTTGCATGTTATATCATTGCGAAGGTCTTGAAAAACCTAGAAAGATCCTCCAGACATGCATTGAAAAAGCACACATGCAAACCCTCGAAATGGCTCTTGAAGCCAGAATTGCCAAAAATAGCAAGTTGTCCAAACCTGTTCAAATTTTGCGTGCAAGTACCTTGAAGTACCCTGGACATGGTGGAGCAGTCAGAATTCCAAAATCTTGAGGAAAAGACCCCAGATTGAGCACTTACTAAAAATAGTAAGTTGTCTAAATTCAATGAAAATTTGACGAGATCCTGCCTGGAGCTTGTTGATCATAGTACCATTCTTAGATTTCAATTTGACAACTCAATTTGACCTCAAACCAGCCTGAAGAATAAAAACCCTAATTTCACATTAGCCAAAATTTCCAACTTAGGTCAACACGAAGACATCCCTGAAAGGACAAAAGATCAGAGAGAGAGAGAGAGAACCAAAGCCAAAAAACCAAAATGGAGCAAAAATTAGGGGGTACCCATTTTGAATGGGGTGATGTGTGAAAAGGGCACAACAGTTTCATTTGTAATTCTTATACTTATACATCTTTTTATAACTATTTTTTCAAGTACTATATGTATTTCAGTGCCACCCCCCGCTGCCATCCCCAAACTTAGGCCCTTGATCCCCCCATCCTTGAAACCTGTGTCCCTCCATCAAGAAACTCTATGGAACTATGGAATTTCCCCCTTTTCATTTTGTTCAAATCTGAAAGATTTAAATTAATTACTAAAAACAGGAAAATCAATAACTTTGTCTATGTTTAACATCATATCCGGGTCACCAAGTCATATTTGTCTCTAAAACTTACCTTTTTGGAAACTAGACTCATCCACAATTCCAACAAGTACAAATTCTTAGAGGTCCAATTTATCCACTTAAAAAAATTTAATCCCCAAAAATCAGGACAATTTGCAAAAAAATGCACTAAAGAGGGGTGTGTCTTGTCAAAAACCAGTTAGAATTTTCAAAACAACATGATTTTTCATATGGTGGCCCAAATTGGCTTATGATCACTTGCTTTTTAACAAATATTTTGAGATCATCTACACAAGTGAATTTTGTCTAAGAATCAAAATAAATTTTTTACAAACTTAAAACAATTGCAGCATTCAGTAAACAAGGTACCTCTAGTTCACATTGATAGGTCAAGTCGTCAGGATTGAACTATTGTATCCAACGCCTAATATAGCTGCAACAACAGCATTTGTGGCTTCATCCCTATATAACACCAAGGACAAATAAGGACATTGTCATTTTCTTTTCCAGTTCTTTCCATTACCCATTCGTTGCTATCATAAGACGTAAACCCTATCTAGAAGAAATTTTAATTTATTTCTAAGCAAGTGCCACTGATAGGATGAACCCTTTTCATGTGTTGCCTATGTGCCATTTACCTCTCTACTCTCGCATGCTTTAATGTCACTTTCATGTACCAATAGGTATATCAAACGAACGAGCTTCTTCCATGTACCGATGGGTATATCGGAAGGGCAAGCATATTGAGAGGTTTGGTATATTATATTAGCTTAGCAATATATAGAAAAGAAAACCTATTGGAGTGATAAGGAACCAATCCATCTCCACTTGACAGTAAAATCCATAAGGTGTTGTGAATTGCATTGTCTCTGAGCATTATCGGTGAAACCCAACTCAAAAGTGTGTAATCTTTGTAATCATGTCCATATTATACACCAATGGCATGTTAACTTTGTAAATTAATGTCAACAACAAACAAGAAGCAGAGCTAATATCATAGTCTTGGCATCAAAACAAACCTCTATTCATGTGGTTTTTAACTAATACAAGATGTTGTGGCAAGAAAGCAATAGGATGCAAGATCAACTACAAGAACAGACACCCACACCTCACCAAAGAAGAAAGACGTTGTCAACAATGATATTCCTTCTTCAAGGAATTTAACTCAAAAGGCTAGTAAAAACAAAAAGTCCTTGGAAAAAAGTGATAAGCCCCCTCTTGTGTCACATAAAAGTGTTATAAAGAAGAAAAATTGAGACTTGTCTTTTGTCCAAATCCTATAGGAGAGTCCAATCCACCATTTCAGATGATGACTCATCTACTTCTAATGCAGATGGTGTTGACAATAGGGTTGATAGTTAACTCAACATTATAGATATTGTTGGGTATTGGTACAAAAGCCTGTTGGACTTATCTACTCCTGTTGTAGATGCTAATGTCAATCCAATTAATGATAAGCTGCGCATTGCAAATACTAACACTGAATCACTGATACTTGTACTATTGAGTGACAACCTACTAAGAAAATTGGAGTTGCACTCAATTCTCATAAAGGATAGTTATATTCTCAGTCTCTTTGGTGTTGATAGAAGAAATGGTTTTGGGACTTGTGATTTCCCATTGGGATATTGATAATGAGCACACAAAGACCACTAGATATGCAAATCAATACAAATTATTTGAGGCTGTGGAAATTGCCTCTTGTTGATCATACTTTTGCACTTGAGTTGGAAGTTGAAAACCTAAAAGGGTGGCTTGCAAACTCTTCACATTAAATTGCAAACCTAAAAGGGCAGCTTACAAACTCTTCCCATCAAGTTGCAAACCTGAAAGGGCAGCTTAACGGAGACTCGTGATGAAAACCTCAAAGGGCATCGTTGAGTTGTGCATTTCCATACACAAGTTCATATATGTCGTTCTCTTTCCAAGAGGGGTCTATGCAACAGCTCTATCAAGATTCAGATTTCAAGTTCTTCAAGCATGACCCTTGGAGAAACATCAGATCCAGATTTCAAGTTCTTTGAACATGGTAATTGGAGATTGCTCACAATATCTATTAAGAACTTGTCATTCTAGGATATTGCAAATTACATATTTCCACTTACCACAATAGCATCTCATGATCAGCTCAACACCTAAGATGGCACACCTCATTTTGGTTTTGATGACTAAGCCAAGTGTGAAATCATTATATGCCTTCATTTTTTACATAGTTTTCCCTGCCACAGAAACATTTTTTTGTGTCAATATGTGTTTTCATTTGACGCCATTGTGGATGACAAGTGGTTCACATTTCAACTTGATAGAAAGCCAGGTCATTCAATGCACGTTTCAACACACTTTTGGATTACTCGTGGAGAAAATCAGCCTGGGTTATCCATTCTTCAGGTCACACGATGTAGCTAGTACACTTTTGGACTATTCATGGACTCCATCGACCTAGCTTCTCCAGATTTCACTCAGAGAAGTGACAAAGACAAAAGTTAAAAAGCCTTATGCAAATTTCATCACTCAAAAGAAAAGCTGACTTGACTTGAGAAAACAAACTTAGGTCTAAATACCAAGTCCATATCTTGTTTCTTGAAAACTACAGGAGGAAATCACTCGAGCAAAACCTTATAGAAAACACTGGAGCTTCATATCAAGAAAAAGAGGCACCATAAACAAGTTGCAATACATATAGCAGTTTTACCACCAGCCCTATGGATTAAGGGGGACCCGGGATATAACACTAATGTACATAACCCTAGCAGCAGTAGGATACTATTTTATATTTCCTAGCTGCACTAGAAGCTAAACAATCATCTAGAAGATGAACTGAACAGTCATTTTCATATTGTTAAATATGTACATTTTAATTGAATGGGATAAGTTTTTAATGTTTCATTGTATATTTTTTGATTGTCTAATTCCCATGCATTTCATTTGTCAATATTTTCTACATTCCATTTTCAGGCTTGACAATTCTAATCAATCTCCCTCAGATGAATTTTTGACAATACTCTTTTATGGAATTTCAAGTTTTTAATGCAAATGGTCCGTAAATTTGTAATGTTCAAAGTCGCAACTCAAAAAGGGCAAATGTCTAAGAGTAAGTGTATAACTCCTAATTGGCAAAAACTCAAGAAAAAGTTCAGCATACCGAACATTCAGATTTTCATAAGAAGATATATTCCCCTTTTCATAACACATGAAGTCAATAGACCTAAAATAAACATAAATACATGTAAGCTAAAGTATCTCATAAACAGCAATTCTGTTTCAGGAATAAAGAAGATTTTGGAAATATTTTGTAGACAAGGTAGCAATTGAGGCATCCCTTCAGCAGTAGCTATGTCCATCTAGTTAGGTGGTTTGTATGGAGGTTGAGTCCTGGTTGCTGGCTCTTCAAGATCGATGTTTACTTTGTGAAGAAATCTATTGGAAGCAAAAATCTGGGTAAATATAGCTGATTGAAGGAAACAAAATTCTTTATATTTCCATGCAGTGACAGTGGCTAAACATCAAGCAAACAGAATAAGTCATGTTTTAGATGGGCAAGGAAATAAGGTGGAAGGTGCTGAGGATATAGCTAAGGTAGCAGTGTATTGCTTCTGGCACCTTCTGTCAGAAGGGCATAGTAATGACAGTGTGGCAGAGGAGTGCCTACTGGAAACATCCTTGTGGCTTTTGAAGAGGAGGATAGTGAGGCATTGTTAATCCCCTCCACTGCTGA
Organism: Sequoiadendron giganteum; assembly: GCA_007115665.2. Taxonomy (NCBI): domain Eukaryota; kingdom Viridiplantae; phylum Streptophyta; class Pinopsida; order Cupressales; family Cupressaceae; genus Sequoiadendron; species Sequoiadendron giganteum. Next base: position 530,085,845 of record CM021107.1, on the reverse strand, counting down.
TGAAGTCAAAATGGGAATCTTTGGCCTTTAAAAAAATCATGTGCCAGGCCCAAATGGGCTGCATGTGGGGTTTTCCAGTTGTTTTCAGAGGTCTTAGGCAAAGAAATGATGCAGCGGTGACCAATTCAATTAAATTTGGCAAAGTCCCTAAAGTATTCAAATGTACTTACCTGCCTTTGGTGCCAAAAAAGAAGAAGCTGAATCTTTAAATGACTATCATCCAATAGCCCTATGGATATACATTGAATGTGATTTCTGAGGTAGCTGCAGAAAGGCTCAAAGCTCTTTTGCTGAAGCTCCTTGAAAGGAACAAGGTGGCTTTGTGGCAGGTCTTCAAATCTTGGATGATATTTTGATCTCACATGAGATCACACACACTGTCCAAATCCAAAGATAACAGTATGGTAATAAAACTTCATGTGGAAAAAGTGTATGACAGGATATCATGGAGCTTCCTTCACAAAATATTGCTGGCTTTTGGTTTTGGTAGAAGATGAGTGGAGTGGGTCTTTCAAGTAGCTGTTGGCACATGGTTTTCAGTATTAGTCAATGGTTCTCCAGTTAGCTTTTTCCAAAGCTTAAGGGGTCTTACACAAGGAGACCCATTGGCACCTTATCTGTTCATAATTCATTCTAATGGCAAATTTTCTAGCAAGGCTCATCAGCAGTTTTGATAAGCATGTTCTTATATCAGAGATCAGGTTGTCTCCTCAATCTACATCGTTCACACATAGGCAAATCGTGGATGATGGTACCTTGTTTGGCAAGGCTTCAAGAGCAGAAGCTCAAGCATGGAAGGAAATTCTAGAGATATATAAAGCTACTTCTGGGCCAAAAATAAATATGGAGAAACTGAAAAAGAAAATATTTCCCAGGTTGCAGAGGAGGCTTTAATATCTAGGGCTACCTCTATTTGTGGGGAAGAATAAAGTCTCCTTGTGGGATGAAGTTTGTAGCGTTTTCAAAAGCAGCTATACACATGGAGTGGGAGATGGCTTAGTCTTGCAGGCAGGATCATTAAGTTAAGGGTGGTTCTCTAAGTTAAAGCTATTCCAATCTTCTTTTATCTATTCTTCCTATTCCCTAAGCAGTTCTAAGCAAAATAAACAGTCTTTGTAGAATATTTTTTATGGCTAGAGACTGCTGATGTGCATAAATTTCCTCTGCTTAAATGGGAAAAGGTAAGTCTGCTAAGAGCAAAAGGTGGGACTGGTGTAAAAGGTTTGGAGGTGCAGAGTTTAGCTTTAGGGGCAAAGTTTGTTTTGAGAATGATAGAAGCCCCAGAAAAACCATGGTGTTAAATCTTAACAAGGAAATATCTTGAGGACTCCCATACTTATGCTTTCTTAAATGCTGATAGACCTCCTAAAGGATATTCAATATGGAGCTTGATTTGCAAATCCAAGAAGATTATCAGAGATAAGATCCCTGGGATTTGGGCAATGTTGAAAGTGTGGACTTCTAGACAAATTCATGGATGGGATTTGCCCCGTTAAGTCAATTCTAGAGTTAGCTAAGGCCAAGTTAATCCTTTTGTCCCTTTCGGTTTCAGAGGTGTGTGATTATTGGGAGGCAGAGAATGTAAATTACTAAATGGTAGAAAAATGAGGTTGTAGAAGAATTTTCCAAAAGCACCTATTTTGAAAGAGCAGGTCATACTCTTGTCTTTTTTGCATCCTTTGTTGGTATCTAGCATAAAATGGCCAAATAAAGTGAGACAAAAATGGGCACTCATCAGGTATCTACAATGTGGGAGCTAGGTACTTTGACAAAACAAACCTGGAGCAATGGCCTAGTGAGCTTATCTAGCTAAGTTGCCGGTTCTAGTACGAGGTCGGGTACAGATACAAGGTTCTAGTACGCTGATACGGCGAATTTTTTTTTCTTTGGGTACAGCACATTTGGGTATGGTTGTATATAATATATATGTATGTATGTATGCAAAAAAAATAAAAAATATATAAAATTGCAAATACATTTGATATATCATATAATATTATATTTTAAGACAAAAGATGACATTTGATCTTTAAAAGTACGATACTTCATCATTGATCAATGATATTATGCTAGTCGTAAAGATAATTATCTAAGTTGTCAATTTTGTTCTCCATTCCTAGACCCCCTCATTGTAATCAAGTTTCTTATGTGACAATAGATCCCAATAACTAGTGGGGGTTGGGAGTGGAGACCCCAATGGAGTTGAGGGTTAGCACCTCTCATGGGGGTTTGGGGGCAATGCCCCCAATAGGGTCAAGGGGCAATGCCCCTCATGGGGGTTTGGGGACAACACCCCCAACAAGGTCAAGGAGCAGTGCCACTCGTGGGTGTCTGGGGGCAACACCCTTGGTGTGTTCCCTATCACAATACAAAGCGGGGTCGAGAGGCAGAGCTCTCACCACCAAGCCCAAATCAAGGCCTTTGAAACCACAAAAACCTTCGCGGTGCATGCCATTTTCACTATTTTATCTTCAAAATCACTTTTTGCATGTTTTTTAAGTGTTTTTTTATTACTTTTTGGCACTCGCAAGGCGCTAGCACCTACAAGAGCACTTGGGAACGCCCGGGAGCACCTAGGAGGGTCCAAGGAGCACCCGGGGCATCTGGGGTGCTCCCGCGGGCACTCCCAAAGCGAGCACAAGGGCTTCAAATGAAGAACCCGGTAACTTAGTTATATGGTATAGATGCCCCTTCTAGGTGTAATGCCTTTGTTTGGCTGGCAACACTAAATAAAATTTTAACATATGATAATTTGTCAAAGAGAGGGTTCTTCAGGCCTTCTAGTTGTTCTTGTGCAATATGGAAGAGGAAACAGTGGATCACTTACTTCTTGGCTGCTCTTACTCCCCAACCATATGGTACAAAATGCTAAATATGTTGGGACTTTCCTAGGTGATCCCAGACTCAGTTAGATTGTTAATCTGCAAGTAGCCTCATGGTTCAATCAATTTGCAAAGCCTATGGAATATAGTCCTCATGTGGACTCTTTGGGAGATATGGCTTGAATGTAGCTCAAGGATATTCAAAGAAAAGGATACTTCAATAGATCACTGCTCAAACCAGATCTACATTTCTTTAAAAGAGTATGCATCTCCTCTCATTCAAAAGGTCAAAAACACAATTCTGACTATGAGGTTTCAATATTGCATTAGTGGGGGTTAATTGCTGCTACCTCCATTCAAGGGATATGCAAGAAAAATGGTGCAACTATTGGCATTAGGAGGGAAAAAGAAAAGTTGAAAGAAAATACAGAGCATTGGGAGACTCCCACTGATCACCATCTTAAACTTAATTTTAATGGTGCCTCCAAAGGGAACCCAGGTGTAGCAAGAGGGGATTTTCTAATAAGGTACTCTAAAGAAAACTTGGTTTGTGGTGGTTCTCTTTTCCTTGGTATAAAGATAAATAACAAATCCAACCAGAAGCACTGCTAGCTGGGGTTTGAGTGATGCACTCTCACGGAATCGAAAACACTTAATAATTGAAGGTGACTCTCAGGTAGTTATCAATGCCATTATTAAAGATGGCAGTCCAAATTGGAGGTTGAACAAGTAGAAGAAGTATTAGAGTTAAAGGATAAATTTGAAACTATAAATTTTCTTCATTGTAAACATCAGCTTAACTCTGCACCAAACTAGCTTGCAAATATGGGAGTTGATCAAGAGTCAATTATAGCTATATATAGTCATATACAAACTTCATGATCTGATCTAGAACAGCATTTACATAATAAACCTCTTTGAGATTGTAACAGAAGTTTTATTCAGAAGGCCTAAGTATAGCCTATATAATGATAAGTTCTAATTAGGAGACAACATTCCTTGTTAAGAGTTGTCCACTTAATGTCTAGACTCTAGACTAGCGGTAAAGCATGCGGAAGGAACCACTTGAGGTGGAGTGTTATTTCTTAGGAGTGACAGCCATAGTAGATTGGCTGGTTCATGGCTGATGTTTGTTTGGCTTGATTATAGTGGCATTAGCCATTAATTGTTGTGCTATCATGCATGTGGGAATGTGTTGTTAAGTTGAGATGTATGCAAGAGAGGAAGGCCAAGATTGGCAGAGGTGGTTGGAGGATTTTCTCTAGTGTTGTATGTCTCTCGAAGGTGGTTTCTTTGTGGTGTGTAGGATGGTGAGAAAGGGCAGCTCAGGAAAAGGTAAGGAGAGCAAGGTGTGTGGTGTTAATTTTGACATGAGGTTTAAGATTATTTTCTCCTAAGATTCCAAAGTTGTAGTAGGTTTCATCAAAAGCATTCTAGGTGTCAAGGGCTTGGAAGCTAGCAATAGGCCAAAGGTGGGAATCCATGAAGTTTTATGACCAACCTAGCTATTTTGTTGAAGACATGAAGATTAGGCTTTGGCTATTGAAGCTATTCCTCCCAAACCAGTTTGGGGCAATGGCTTTGGTTGAAGAGGAAGGTAGTGCAGGGACAAAGAAGGATAAGAATGTGGCAAATACAGAGGTTGCAGTCTCAATATCCTCTTTGGTTCCTAAGCGTTGCAAGAAGGAGGAACTTGAAGTTCTTCATCGTAAGGTTGGTGTTCTCCATGCTTTCCATAGCAATATTGGTAAAGTATTATGTAGTGTCCTGTTTTATTCCTAAATGTCTGCAGCCTATGTTTCAAAAGAAATCAATAAAGATAATTAATATTACACCAAACTGGCATTAAATAAAGATTAAGTTGTTAAGAATGGTCAACCAACATATGAGGAGTTGTGTCCCTTGAGCAAGATAAGGTATATAAGGAAGGTAGATCTAGAAGGAAAAGAAAAGGGAAAAAGAATTATTATGACTGCTTACAAGAAGTAGACAGCAGCACTAGCAACTTTACATTGGGCTTGTCATCAATGGGAATTATACTATGGTGTGTGTTTCCCCTCATTGGTAAGGATACACCAGGGGAAAAAGGCTTTTGGGGTGGCGAACCCAGTGGAAGAGGTTGTTGATGATGGTAACAGTGCAAATGCCAGCCATGAGCGTCAAGGTGTTGTATAAGGCAGGGTGGATGGATCTGTGTCTTTTTGTCCATTGTGCTGGTTTATGGTCAGAGTTTTGATGCTTATGTGTTCATCGGTGTTGGTTGGGTCTGTGTATTGATCTTAATAATTGTTTTTATCAGCATAGTATGTCATAGTATGGTGCTTTTATTTTGTATAAGTCTTGCTGGTCTGGCGAGTATTATCTTAAGAATGTATGCTCAGTATTTTCAAGGGTGGGAACCCCAATAGAACCCCTTCTATGTTCTCTAGTTGTTTTTTTTTTAAATTAAATTATTAAATATCATAATACATATCCTCAATATAAAGGTGATCTGACCTGATAACAGGTTGGCATGGATGAGTTTTTATCGGTTTAAGGGACAGTAGCAATCTGATTGATAGGGCAAAGATCATCATTTTAGAGTAGCCACATTAATTCCATGTAGAGTATGGCAGCAGAGGGTTTGTTGTATTGAGTAGGACAGGATTTCAAGGCTGATGTGATGTCATTTCTTCTAAAAGACTGATGGTGTCTTCAACTGGGGGCAGATTAGGGAAGGCTAGAAAGACCCCATGCCTGTAATGAGGGGAAAGTAGTGGAAGAGTAGGGTATCTAGGAGATGATAGTGGATTTCATGGCATTTGTGGAACAGGAAATTAAGAGCCCTGAGCTGCGGCATTCGGTGGTCCGCATTTGGGAGTTGGCAAAGGCCATTAATGGCGCTCCTAGTGTTGGTATTTGGTCTGCCATGGCTAACCTTCTATTGGATCCTGGTCATACACAGGCACAGATAAACGTTTTTTGTGCAACCCACACACTGAGCTGTGCATTTATGCTTTCAAATGCTATGGGGTCCTTTCTTCTTCATGACAACATTGAAGATGTAGTGCATCAGTCAGAAATCTATTTCAATTGTCTATCGGATCACCTTCGTGCAACAAATGGGCAACAAATGTGTCTGCAGCGGACAGCTGAGTAAATTGATAAAGGTGTGAAAGTTAACCTTCCTATCAACACCATTCCGGCCTTTTTGGATTGATGTGATGAAGATGATGGGATGATGTTCTTGAAGTCTCCCCTACTGGTAATATTGTGTCTTGTGATAAATGTAAGAAAAAGGTGCAGGATGGGGGACTGACACTTGTGTAATTTTCCTTGGCCCCAGATGATATCATGTCTCCTTTTTGTGTCCTTTTTTGGGGTGGTGGTAGTTTAAAACTATGGGGTTTAGGGGTATTGGCAGGTATGGTATCTAAGGCTGGCTGGCTGAGTTTATATGGACTGTACCGAATATATGCATAATATAAATGGAATATAGCAGTTACTGGTTATTATGGGTCAATATCTGATCGGTCTTCTGTATAGACAGTTGACAGAAGACCTAGTGGTTGGTTGCCACCAGCATCCAGGGATTAATCCCTTTGTTTTTATGGTTCCCAGATCCCAACCAGGTTTATTATCAAAAACTATATGTATAAAGGCAATCTGGAATACAGGTTACTAAATGCAGTTTGATGCCTGTGAAGCATAGCCAACCAACTCATATGGAAGCTCAACTACAACTTGGCAAAGAGTTGATTCTGCTCATTTTCCCAGAGAATGTAGTCAAGCTTGGGAGGGTTCCACCACCAGCAAATAGCACTATGACTATGGTGTTGTTACTGTTTTAGCTCTTGTATGTATGATATATTTTATGATTTGTCTATCTCACGAAGTTCAATGTATGAATCTGCATTAGCAGCTAAAGTAATAATGTCAGATACAAACACTGTCTGACAAACTCGATATCAAAACCATTAGCCTGGCAGAATTCATATCCCGCCATGTGATTACATTCATAATATTGCAATGACTGAATCTAACTAATCAGCTGTATCAATCCATGCAAAACACTAAAATCTACTTTAACATACAATGTCTCATACCGTGTCAAATGGAATAAGCTAAAGCAATAAATAGTTGGAGTCCCACGGTCAAATCCCCAAGAGACATGTTAAGTGTTGAAATTGGATAAAATGCTACATCCATCTTTGGGTGGAACATACCCAATGGGCAAGGCCAGGCAAGTCCTGGGTCTCTTTACTAACAAAGAGACGCCCCTTGGGTGTTCAACTGCAACTACGCTGAACTTTACAGTGCAAAGTGGATTTACAAATCAAATTTATGGAAAAAAATAAATATCTCATAGTCACTGCTTTATCAACAGAGATTTCATGTAAATAACACTTGTTCGGGAAAATTAGCTGCAACTTTCTAAAATTTAATTTATTTTTAAAATAATGATCTCATAGTTTAGAGGGTAGGAGTGAGTAGAGATTGCTCCCTCCCAATTCACTGCATCGTTTACAGAGATTTCATGTGAAATAACCTTCGTGTGTGGGAAATTACCTGCAAATCGCATAACTTTATTAATTTTAACATAGTGATTCCCAAACCCAGTAGGGGTGAGTAAGTGGTAAGGCGAACCAATTACCCTGACGAAGACCCAGGTTCACATTCCCACCAGAGAACTACCAGATCAAGCTCTCGAAAGTGAAGGTGATAATACATCCATAATAAAGCCACCTAAAACCCATGTATGTTCTGTACCGGAGAAAGGAGCTCTAATCTGTGTCCGCAATCCGCCTGGGACTGGAGATTTCCAGTTATGCAAATTAAAGAAATTAATAATCTCATAATAGGAGCATTCTTCGTACAGATTTTAATTGAAATGGCCTTCGTTGGGAAAAAATTTAGCTACGTATACCATAACTATAACAAAGAAAATGTAATGTTTTCGTCTCAAAAGTTTCCAAATACAATTAAATTATTTTTTAGAAAAACCATGAATCTGTATATTCAACACATATTTACCACAAAAACTTGCGATATAAAATCAATCTATAACCACGATCCACATTATACTGTATTATCTATCCGATATACTGCACGACCATTTATTAATTTGTACATTTTTACATTGTGATACGTAAGAAAACAGACTATATACAGAAAATACAGTTATGTTGTCTGAAAATAGCCATTTAAACTGTCATTTTGAATGTCTGTAAGGCGAGAATTTAAAAGCAACATAGATTTTGAACTGATCGCTTCAATACGAATGATAAAACTGTAAGATGTAGATGAAATTAAGTTGATTTGACGTGTTTAAAATAGAGGATTTTTGTATCAGTTCAATAAAAATAGATGATGAAATCACTTACTGGCCATTACTGCGAATTAAGAACTGCAAATCGGGGGTTTTTCTTTTTGAGATCGAAAATACAAAGGCTTTTTTGGGGACTTGAATAAAAGAGTACAGATAAAACGAAATGGAATATAAAATGTCGAAATGTTGGAGATAACAAAATAACAAATTACTATGAACAGTGACAGATTAACATGAAAACTTGTCAGGCTAGGTTATGTCCATGTGGCTTTTGGGGGTTAGTGTTTTTTTTGTTTGAACTCCCACGGCCCAAATATAGTTATTGTAAAAAAAAAAAAAATTCTACCCCAACCTTTATGTGAGAGATGAAAATTCACTTTGATTTGATATTGTATAAAGAAAAATAAATTTTCCATAGTTTTAATCTACCTAATCTAATAAGAGACGATTAACATTTGTGGGTATTAATTATTAGAATATTAAAATAATTAAAAATTGAAAGTAAATATAATATTTTTATGTTTGAGGAAGAAAAAAATCTAATTATAGTATTGAATTTTAAATGTTTCAAAATTAGAAATGGAATATGTTAGTTCTCAAAACTGTTGTGTCACAATTGTAGAACTTCTTCTTATTTTCAATGTTAGGGATTTGTCATCAATAAGATACAATAGTGGTTTATCAACAAATTGAGGAGAGTTAAAGGTCGATTGATGAGAGTAGGTAGTCTTTCATACAATTTGAGTTCAACTAAACCTAGGAGAGTATTCCAAGAGGTATATGTTAGGTTGTTCAAACTCCATAATTCTCTAAAGAACAGTCGCTTCTAATACTCAGTGATTGTGGGAGTTGATCAATGAACAAGGATTTTAAACAATCCTTTTGCACTTCAAGCTCTGCAAAACCTAGACAATATACCTTTAAACAGTATTTAGAAAAATGTTGGTAGTTCACAATAGATATTGAAATAACAGATAAATTATCACATATTCAGATAAGGATTTGTGGAGTTTTATACAATAATAGGCTAAATCCTTGTTAAACTTTAATTGCAAGTCATGAGAACATCAAATAATTACTAGAATTTATAAATTTATTAAGATTCTTCAATTTTTAATAGTCATAGACCTGCAACTAGCTTATTTTCTTGGATTGGTGCCTTAAACCATGGGTAATTGAGTCAAAAGATCCTACAAATGCTCTCTAAACAACAGTCTACGATATAAACTCAGTAAAAGTTAATTATTGCTACCTTGCAATAATATATCTTATACAAAGATTCAACTTCAATTCTTCTTAACAATCCTTAAATAGTTTAAAACTCTCAGCATTTCAATTATAAAAAATTAATCTATTACTTTAATAGAAGCCATAATTAGAAACATTCATTGCAAAGATGAACTCAAAGATCCTTGATCATTTTTAATTCATAAGAGAAATAAAATATACATTGGAGACAATTGTCATTGAGTAATCTTTCAAAATATTTGTATCTTCTAAATTTGTATATTGATATACAAAGAATTTACATTTGCATTCATTTTTTCCTAAAACCTAGAATAAGAAAACCTCTCTAAACAAAACTTGCCTAAGTGCAATCTTCTTGAATCCTCAAAAATGGCTCACAATTCCCTTTTATAGAAACAAGGGAGCAAACAAGCTTAGAACCTTGAACAGATGTCACAATTTGATTTGACAACATGTTCACGTAACCAAATAAAATATAGGTACAATTGATTCATATAAGACAAAAGGTACTTTACTCAAAGAAAAAATAATTGTAGAGTTGATCCAAGAACATCTGAGTGCACAAGCAATCGGCATCACCCAAAAACAATTTGATTTTGGTTTCTTTCAATTTTGTGTTGATTTTTAGTTTCAGTTCGGCAATGTGTAGATTATCGAAAAGGAATTTTATTATTTTGTTGTGGCTATAGGAATCTAGCTGAGAGCTCAAAGATTATCTGAAATATTGATTTATTTAAATAATTTTTAATAAATAAGTTGTTGTATAAAATGCCAATGCATTTTATTTATTGTTTCATTATGCCCAAACACTTGGGGGTGTTGGATTTTATTTTTTTAAGATATTTAAGGATAAAAAATTCAATATCCCTAATCAAAATGGTTGTGTGGGAAGCTGAAAAGAAAAGGAACGATAGGTGTACTTATGCACAGGGGAGATAGACAGGCAAGAAGACAACAAAAAGGAAACAAAAGAAAAATAAAATAAAATAACTAAGGATACAAATAAAAAGTTGTGTTGGAAGTCTAGGGAGGAGAAGTGATTGCTAGGGAGAATGGAAGGAGAAGGAGAGAAGCGGAGAAGACAAAGAAAATAATATTTTTTAGACCTCAATACCCATGCCAAGGTGAAGGGAAGGAAACAAACATTAAAAAAATATGTTTTTTTAGACTGGAGTTGCACTTGTTGGACGCTCAGGCGGAGGGAAATGGGGAATGAACAATAAAACATGTAAAATTAAAAATGGCTTCCTTGTTGGTCGTGTGAGTAAGAGTGAGAGAGCAAGAAGAGAAAGGGAGTAGAGAGGAGGTCACATAGGGGAGGAATAAGGGAGGAAGAAAATAACTAAAATAAATACTATTTTTTGTTTTCCAGACATTGTTGGATGCCCAGGTGGAGGTTGAGAGTGAAATAGGAATTAAAAGAAGATAAAACTAGTTGTTGGAAAACTTCAAAGAGTTGGATGATGAATGGGAAACGAAGAGCATGTCAAAACTAGTAAATAAATAATTCAGATTTTAATTTTGCTATTTGTTGGATGCAGGGAATGTATAAGTTAACAGAGTTGAGAATCAAAAAAATGATTAATTTTGAATATGTAACTTGTATGCCAATGAATCTGGATTTCACTAATAAAATTGGTTGTGCGGCAAGTTATAGTTTGATTATTTAAAATTATGAATTTAATAATTGTGATAAAGTGAGTGCTTGGAAAAATCAAAAATTTAATATTGCGGGTTGAATATTTTATTCTGGTGAGAGTTTGACCACAAACTGGCAAACCAATTTACATTGGGTAAAATAATTTTTTTTATGTGAAATTACAAGTATTAAATTATGGGGGTTGTGGCTATAAGGGTGGGTTACCTGGTAAGGCACCTTTTTCTTGTACTACATCATTTGGTATCAAAGCTAGATAAAAGACTTGTTGAAGAGGTAAATGGAGGTAAAACTCACTATGAAAGAAAAAAGAGGAAGAGAGATTAGTGAAGCTCGTTGTGAAAGATTCATAAAGTTGAAGAAAGGAGAAGCGCAGAGCATGGTTGCTCGTAAAAAAAATATGTTGAAGTGAGTGTGTGTATGATTAATTTTTGCAACCGTAGATTTGAGTTGTGTAGGAGGTGTGTTGTTTGTCCTCCAATAAGATAAAGTTGGGTAGAAGGTGCATGAACTTCCTCCGTTGAGGGAAAGTGGGTAGAGGAATTCTTGAGAGGAGCATCTTCTAGAGTCTTGGTTGGGTAAAGAATAGTGAGTGAGTTTTTTGTAGGGAATACCTGTGACTGCAAAGGGTGATGGCTCTAAAGTGTTTATGTATGGAAGTTGCAAAAGTTTCAAATTGAGAGAGCGAGAAGATGTCTTCCAAGAGGAGGACAAGATGGGTCATGAAGAGGCCAGTAAGAATATTGTTTGTAGAACAATGAGAAAGAGGATTTTTTAGATTTTGTTTATGAAGAGGTGTTGAAACTCCTAGCAACATTGGATGCCCTTGAGGGTGGGCAAAACAAAGAAGGTGAAATAGATGAAAAGAAGCATGAAGAAGAGTTTTGTGTAGATGGTGTGATAAAGGATGAGAAGTGTGAAGTTGAATGGCATTAGAGAGGACAGAGTGTTATCCCAGGGAAGGAGATAAAGATTGGAGTGAGTGTGAGGAAGTGGGTATCTTTTGTGAGGTAGAGAGAACTAAGAAGAAAAACATTCTCTTGAAATAGGACAATGAAAATAAGAGAAGGAAAAGAGTGTTACAGCCCTTTGGTAGGGGTTGGATGTAAGGAAGAACATGTGGGGGCAGCCCACACAAAGAGATAAGATAATGAAGCACAAGTTATAGCAATAGCATGTGAATGGAGTGAGTTATGTGAAGAAGATGAAGAAATTCCACAATCTAAAATTGTGAACATGAATGGCCCTAAATTTGATGAGGAGGTTGAAGAGGACAAGGATGAAACCTTTTTGAGAGAAGATGTTAGGATAGGTGACATTATAATTTCTATCCCAAGTTGATAATTGTGTGTCTCCACGTTCTTTGGAAAGTGTTCTAGAGGACATGAGGGACAAAATATTTATTATTTATTTTCCTATGACTAATTGTAATTGCATTCAAAGAGGTGGACCCTCTACGATGACAGTTACAAGGCATCTCAAAAGAATATTCCTCCTGGGCATCCAACTTTATGAGTGGGGACCACTTTGGTGTGCATGTCCTTGCATGTTATTTATGTGCTCTTGCATGGTTGGGCACCTTGGTTTGCATGTTGGTGCATGCTCTTGCATGAAGCCATCGGAGTTGTCGAAGAGTTATGGAGCACTCAATATTGACCAATTCTAATTGGTTGTGGGTTAGGCGCCCATGTGAAGGCCATGTGATTATTTGATATTTTATGCCATGTTTATGGGTTGTCCACTAAGGGGGGTATGGGTTTTTCCATGTGGTTTTGCTTGTTGTTTTGGGATACCATTTGTGGTATTCTCTCCCATTAACTTATATATATTGGAGCCTTGAGAATGCGGCTTGTAAGAGTTTGTTTGCAGGTTGTCAAAGCGACAAAGTGTTGTCGAAATTTAGAGAGGAGTGTTGTATTGGTGTATCTCTTTTGAAGGTTAATACAAATATCGAATCTCTTTAGGTGTGTATCTCTTTTGAAGGTTAATACAAACATTGAATCTCTTTAGGTGTGGAGTTTTTTCCTGCAAGGTTTTCTCCATGTATTTCATGTGTCACTTATGTTTGATGAATTATGGTATTGTTGATTTTCTTTCATGTTTGGAATTGTCAATCACATAATCTCTTATGGTAATCTTGAATACATAATTTCATATTTGCAAACACATTTTTAAGTTCTATTGCTACAAATTTTCACCTTAAATTTTTGACATTTGGTATTGGAGCTAATGGTTATTTTAAGAGAGGGACGTCTTTCTTTTGAGTGTTGAAGGGTTTTTTATTGCAATGGGAGCTTGTGCATTGTGGGTTTTATAGATTTGTGAAGAAGACTGTAAACCATGGCTTCTACCTCGTTTAGATATTGATAATTTCAATGGCACTAGTTACAAGATGTGGAAGTTGAAGATGGAGGATCTCCTTGAAGAGAGAGATTAGTAGTTGGTAGTTTCAAGTGAAAATTAAACTAGAATCAACGTTTCATAAAAAATGGAAGAAAATGGACAAGAAGGCACAAGGAACCATTCAATTGTGTCTCATAGATTTTGTTCTCCTGAATGTTTCAAAATAATCTATTGCATTCAAGTTATGAAGGAGGATAGGTGAAATCTAACAAACTAAAAGTCTAACTAATATGTTGTATCTGAAAAGATGTTTGTATTCTTTGAAAATGAAGGATGGTGATTCTATTGCAGAACATTTAAATAATTTGAATATGAGTATAAGTCATCTTGCATCTGTAGATGTTAAGATAGAAGAGGAAGATAAATGTATTTTGTTGCTTTGTTCTTTACTTGAGTTTTGGGAAACTCTAATTTTTGTCATAAGTGGTGGTGGTACAAAATCAAAGATGGATAGTCTCATTGCTATACTTCTTTCAGAACAAATGAGGAGAAATTCAATGAATGTGAGCTCCCAATATGCCTTGCATGTGCGAGGAAGGTCCAAAGAAAAATGAGGGCCTAAAGGGGACAAGAAGATAAACAAGTCTAAAAGACGTTCTAAAACCACCAGGAAAACTAAAGTGTTGGAATTGTGGTAAGAGAGGACATGTGAAGGAGTGTAGAAATAGGAAAAGAGTTTGGATATTTCCATGGAAAATTCCTCAGAAGATGGTGATTATGATGCTTTGTTTATTTCTACTAATACTATTAGTGATGATGATTGGCTTATTGATTCAGGTTGCTCCTACCATATGACTCCTCACAAGGAGTGGTTTACTTCATATTCAGCTTACGATGGGGGAGAATTTTTCATTGGTGATAACAACATGATTATTGGTAAGGGAAAGGTAAAGTTTTTTTTCAATGATGGAAGGGTTAAAACCCTTGATCATGTTTTACATATTCTAGGACTTGCAAGAAATTTACTTTTAGTATCCAAGTTGAATGATTCTAGGATACATGTGACATTTGACAAGTCTAGTTGTAGGTTGGTAAGAGGGAGTTTGGTGATTGCTAAGGGATCTCAGATTGGGACTTTGTTTAGGCTTAATGCCTCCACTTTTTGTAACTTTGCCAATGTAACTAGCACTGAAAATACATGTATGTTGTGGCACCATAGATTGGGTCACATAAGTGAAAAGGGTCTTAAGACTATTTTGAATAAAAAGTCAATTGATGGTATTTCTAATTATTCTATCGGTAAAAATGATTTTTGTGAGCATTGTGTGTTTGGTAAATAAAATAAATCATCATTTCCTAATGGGACTAATAAAGCTAAGATATTATTAGAGATCATTCATTCAGATGTGTTTGGACCAATGGATGTTGACTCTTTTGGAAAATCTTGTTATTATGTTACTTTCATTAATGATGTCTCAAGATACACCTGATTTATTTTATGCATGCAAAATCTAAGGTTTTCACTAAGTTTAAGGAATTTAAAGCCTTAGTTGAGAAGCGAACAAATTATAAGATAGGGTGTCGAGATCTAACAATGGGGGTGAATATTATTTTAGGGAATTTGATGAGTTTTATAAGCATGCGGGTATTATTTGGAAAAACACTACTCCATGTACACCCCAACAAAATGGGGTAGCAGAAAGAATGAACTGAACCTTGATGGAAAGAACTAGGAGGATGTTGAGTGGTGCTAAGCTTGATAGATGCTTTTGGGAAGAAGTTGTAAGTACTGCATGTTATTTGGTTAATAGATTTCCTTGTTTAGCTCTTGTTGATAAAACTCCTTATGAAGTGCGCATAGGTAGAAATCCTTCTATTTCAAATTTAAGGGTTTTTGGTTGTGAGGATTTTGTTCATGTGTCTCAAGAGAAGCATTCTTAAGGTTATAATCTTTGGAATCCACTAACCCATAAAATGGGTTTCTCTAAAGATGTGATTTTCAAGGAGTTTAGAGCTTACTTGGGTGAAGAACAACCAAAGGAGAAAGACAAGACAAAAATAGTGCACTTTGAGACGAAGATTGAGAAGCAAGAAGATGCACATGTGGAAGAACGAATGAATAGATTAGAGGATGGAGAATAAGAAGAGGGTTCAAAGAGTTCAGATGATGTGTAGGGTGAGCATGTAGAAAAAGTAGAGCAACAAGAGCCCCTTACTCCTATCTTGAGAAGATCCACAAAATAATGGAATCTAGTTGACAATTATAGCCCATCTAATTTACATTGTGTATTTTATTTGTTGAGTATTGACGATGAACCTAGATCTTACAGGGAGGTTCTTTCTTCGGAAGAAAGTGAGTCTTGGATGCAGGCCATACAAGAGGAGATGATGGATTTGGATAGTTGTGATACTTGGGGTCTTGTAAGTTTTCCCAAAGGAAGGAATCCCATTGGTTGCAAGTGGGTATTTAAAAATAAATTTGGAGCAGATGGTCAATTAGAGTGGTACAAGGCTAAATTGGTGGCCAAGGGCTATATCCAAAGAGAGGGAGTTGATTTCGGTGAAATTTTCTCTCTTGTTGCTAAGTTAACTTCTATTATATTCATATTATCTATTGTTGTTGCTTATGATTTTGAAATAGATCAAATGGATGTTAAAACTACTTTCTTGCATGAAGATCTCGAGGAAAAAAATTATACATGCGACAACTCAGTGGTTTTGTTGTGAAAGGAAAAAACACTTGGTTTGCAGGTTAAAGAGATCTTTATATGGTTTGAAACCGTCACCCAAGATGTGGTACTAGAATTTTGATGCCTTTATATTGAAGTTGGGTTTGGTTAGAAGTGAGGAGGATCATTGTGTTTATATTAAGTTTATTAATGATCATATTACAATCATTATCTTGTATGTTGATTACATGTTGTTTATGGGTAACAACAAGGTGATGATTAGGGAGCTTACGACTCAAATTTCTAGCACATTTGACATGAAGGATTTGGGAGTTGAAAAATAATCCTTGAGATGGATATCAGTAGGGATTGGGTTCATAGAAAGATTTGGTTAAGTTAGAGTAAGTATGTTGATACCATTTTGTAGAGGTTTAATATGTATGACTGTAAACTAGTAAGTATTCCATTTTCGGTTGGTACTAAGCTGAGTTTAGACATGTGTCCTAATTCTGATGATGATTTTGAAGACATGTCTAATGTTTCTTATGCTAGTGTCATTGGTAGTTTGATGTATTCAATGGTTTGCACTAGACCATATATAGCCCAAGTAGTGGGAGTTTTGAGCAGGTTTATGTCTAAACCTGGAAGAGAGCATTGGACTTTTATTAAGATGGTGTTTAGATATTTGAGTGGTACTTTAGATTACTGTTTGGTTTATCATGGCACTGATGATGTGGTTAAGTCATTGGACATACAGGTTTTTGTTGATGCAGATTGGGCAAGTGACTTGGACAATCGAAGGTCCACTAGTGGTTATGTTTTTACTTTGTTTGGAGGTGCAATAAGTTGGATGAGTAAGAGGCAACCTACAATTGCATTGTCCACCATCTAAGCAGAGTATATGGCTGCTACACATGCCTTTAAGGAGGAGATTTGGTTATAGAGACTTGGTAAAGATATTGGTTTGATTACATGACTATGAGGATTGGATGTGACAATCAAAGTGTCGTATATTTAGACAAAAATCCTATGTATCATGCTCGTACTAAGCATGTTGATGTTCAATATCACTCTATGTGAGAAATAGTTGAGAATGGTAAGGTCTTGATTGAGAAGGTTAACACTTTGGATAATGTTGCAGATTCTCTCATGAAGCCAGTGACCACAAATAAGCTCTCTTGGTGCAGGAAGGCCATGGTCCTTGATCACTGTACTTGATTATATTTTATTTGTATCTCATAGATGTAATTTCTATGTATAATGTCAAGTGGGAGAATGTTAGGATAGGTGACATTATAATTGCTATCCTAAGTTGATAATTATATGTCTCCACATTATTTGGAAAGTGTTATAGAGGACATGAGGAACAACATATTTATTATTTATTTTCCTATGACTAATTGTAATTACATTCAAAGAGGTAGACCCTCTATGGTGACGATTATAGGGCATCCCAAAAGAATATTCCTCTTGGGCATCCAACTTTATGAGTGGGAACCACTTTGGTGTGCATGTCCTTGTATGTTATTTACATTCTCTTGCATGGTTGGGTGCCCAAGTTTACATGTTAGTGCATGCTCTCGCATGAAGCCGTCAGAGCTATCAAAGAGTTATGGAGTACTCTGTATTGACCAATTATGATTGGATGTGGGTTAGGCACCCATGTGAAGGCCATGTGATTATTCAATAATTTATGCCATGTTTATGGGTTGTCCACTAAGGGGGTGTGGGTTTTTCTAGGTGGTTTTGCTTGTTGTTTTGGGATACCATTTGTGGTATTATCTCCCACAAACTTCTATATATTGGAGCCTTGAGATGGTGGTTTGTAAGAGATTGTTTGCAGGTTGTGAAAGTGACAAAGTGCTACCAAAATTCAGAGAGGAGTATTGCATTGGTGTATCTCTTTTAAAGATTAATACAAACATTGGATCTCTTTAAGTGTGGTGTTTTTTCTCCCAAGGGTTTCTCCACAAATATCTTGTGTCACTTGTGTTTGATGACTTATGGTATTGTTGATTTTCTTTCATGTTTTGAATTGTCAATCACATAATCTCTTCATGGAAATCTTGAATATATAATTTCAAATTTACAAACACATTATTAAGTTCTATTGTTGCAAATTTTCACCTTGAATTTATGTCAGAAGAGTCTTTGGAGGTACTTGATTTTTATAATCCTTTTGATAATGTTGTGTTTGCAGGAAAGAAATAAATTGCAACAGGATGTCAATTCTATGACGTTGAAGAAGAAATCCTCATGCAATAGGATAAGAAGGAAGGAGAAAATAAAAATTTGTAGTTGTAGCACATCATTTTGAAAGCAATGAAGAGGTAAAACATAAATTGCAACATAGTTTAATCTATTGAATGACATGGAAAAATTGCAAATTTTTGGACAACGATGTGAAGAAGAGCATATAGAGAGGATGACAAATGTGAAGATTGACAAGGATGTTGTAGTAGAAGTTAGTGAAGAAGGAAATATTGCAAGAGAAAAAAAAGAAGGTGAAGTTGTAGCAATGGTAGAAGAACCAAGGAGTGCAACAATAATTTGTCCCTTGGAGGATATGTTGATCAATGTGGAAGGTTTTGAAGGTTTTGAAGGAGTTGCAGTTGTGAGACTTGAAGAGATCCTTGTGCAAAAGGGTGATGAAGAAGAGAGTGAAGTGGAAGGAGTATCCCTTGTTTGAGGCATGGAAAAAGAGAGAAACACAAAATTTGCAACAATGTATGAGGAGCAAGATGAATTATAAGTCTTGTAGAAGAGAAACCAATTGTAATAGAGGTGAGTCCTTTGGAGGATATGAAGATGATGGAGGTGATGAGTAGTGAAGACAAAAAAATTGCAATTGAAGGTGAAAGAAGAAAATTTGTAGTAGTAGAGGGAAATTTCAAATGTTGTAATTATGAGGTGTATGTTGATTTGCATTCATACGAGTTCAAAAAAATGGAAAAAAGAAAGGATAGAGGTGTTGAGGGTTGAGGTGAAGCTCAATAAAAGGCATCATATTGATATGGCAATAAAGGTTGAAGAAGAAGATAAAGGTGTAGAAAATAGTGTCATGGAGGTCTTTAATTTCCATGATTTTGACATTGATCTATGTGCAAATTTAGTGATCAGTGAACATTGGAAAGAATATTATTGGAGGAGGAGGATAGATTGTGGTGGGTTAATTCCCACAAAGGAGGAAGATGATAATGAAATTTGGTGGTGGTGCTTGGGTTATGGTGGGAAGGATCCCACAAGCAGAGAGAGGGAAGGAAGCATTAGGTGGAGGTGGAAATTTTATGGTGTCTTAGATCCCACAAGAGGAAGAATGAGAGGAAAATGTAATTGGAGAGAGAAGTTAGCTCATGGTGGAAGAAGTTCCACATAGGGAGGTGATGGTGAGGAGCAGATTTGGCAGAGGAATATGGAGAACATTCTGACAAGGTGTTGGAAGAAAAAAAGGAAGAAAATTGTAGGGTACCATTTTTAGCATGGGAGCATGATGCAAGTTGCTTGCAACTTGAAAGGGTGGTTCTACTAAGTTTAGCTCCACTTTTGTGAGCTACACTCACAAAATTCTTGCTTGACATGTTTGATACAGGAGCATCCGGGTGCGCAAGCAATTGACATCACCCAAAAACAATTTCATTTTGGTTTCTTTTAATTTTGAATTGATTTTTTATTTCAGTTCGACAATGTGTAGATTGTCGAAAAATAATTTTGTCATTTTATTGCGACTATAGGTATTTATTATTTCAAATATTATTTGAAATAATGATTTATTTAAATGATTTTAATTAAGAATTTATTGTATAAAATGACAATGCACTTTATTTATTGTTTCATTATGCACAAACACATGGGGACATTAAAAAGGGAAAAAAAGACATTCAAGGATAAAAATTTCAATATCCAAAATCAAAATGGTTGCATTGGAAGTTGAAAGGAAAATGAAGGATAGGTGTTGTTGTGCACATGAGAGATAGAGAGGCAAGAAGACACGACAAGAAGGAAATAAAAGAAAAACAAAATAAAATAACAAGGATACAAAAAAACAGTTGCATTAGAAGTCCAAGGAGGGGAAGTGTATGCCAAGGAGCATGTAAGGAGAAGGGGAGAAGTAGAGAAGGCAAAGAAAATAATATTTTTCAAACCTCCATACCCATGCCAAAGCAAATGAAAGGAAACAAACATTAAAAAATATATACTTTTCAGGCTGGAGTTGCACTTGTTGGAACCTAGGCAGAGGGAAATGCGAAATGAACAACAATAAAACAACTAAAATAGACGGCTCCCTTTTTGGTCGTGTGAGTAAGGATGAGAGAGAAAGAAGAAAAAGGGAGGTAGATAGGAGGCCACATAGGGGAGGAACAAGGGAGGAAGAAAATAATTAAAAGAAATAATTTATTTTTTTTGTCAAACATTGTTACGCCCAAGTGGAGGTTGAGAGTGAGGTAGGAATTGAAAGAAGATAAAACTAATTGTTGGACAACTTCAAAGAGTTGGATGATGAATGGGAAATGAAGAGCAGGTCAAAACCAATAAATAAAAAATTCAAATTTTATTTTTTCTATTAGTTGGATAAAAGGAGTGTAGGAGTTAACAGAGTTGGGAATCAAAAAATGAGTAATTTTGAATACGTAACTTGTATGCCAGTGGATATGTATTTCACTAATAAAATTGGTTGTGCAACAAATTACAGTTTGATTATTTGAAATTATAAATTTAATAATTGTGATGGAGTGAGTGCTTGGAAAAATAAACAATTTAATATTTCAAGTTGAAAATTGTATTATGGTGAGAGTCTGACCATAATCTAGCAAACTAATTTACATTGGGTAAATTAAATTTGTTTATGTAAAATTACAAGTATGAAATTTTGGGGGTTGTGGTTGCAAGGGTGGGCTACCTAGTAAGGCACCTTGTCCTTATATTGCATCAAGAATCCACTACAGAAGATATTTCCAAGAATATAGAATAGGGCTAAATTTGGGTAGCTACATGATTGTTTTGGTTATACTTCTTGAGCCATGTTGTAAAAGTGCCATCCAAAGGCCGAAGAAATGCAAGAATTTGACTAGAAAAATTTAAATGAGAAGAATATTCCTCACTTGTCCATTTCTTGGTTGCTTCAAAAACTTTATTAATCCTACTTCAAGCTTTATTAATTGGTCCACTACAACATTACATTTATCCATATCTATCTTTTTGTTGGCACAAATGGAAGTGAGAAGGGGAGGTAAGATATTGTTGAAGTTTATCCTCCATAATTTGTATACTTTGACTTATCCTTCATTTGTTAGTATTTTGGGAATCAAATATCCTTCCAATTCCTCAAAATATCTCAAAAATTTCTCCAAAGCCAACTAAAAATCTCATGAATAATCAAGCTCTCCTCCAATGCACTAGATTTTTCTAAAGTTATTAACAATTCACTAAGAGCACTAACATAAAAATTAGTAATATCAATAATTTTGCCTATTAAAGGCATCATTGGATTCTAGACATCCAAGATGCTCTTCAACTTATTCTTACCCTAGCATGAATATTCATTTAGGAACTATAACCATTCCATGTCCCTTCAAGGTGAAAAAGGATGCATGATAAGTTATGCCCTAACAAGTTATCCACCATATTGATCAAATTTGTATCTCCTTCCACTTTTGCTACCCTCTTTGCTTCCTTACTCTTTCTTAGCTCCTACTTTAATTTATTTATTCTCAGGGAATATGTTTCCTTTTATTGAAAGGATGTATCTATGGTGGATAGGGATGGTTGAAGACTCACAGGTATTGTAGTAATGCTCTGAGGAGGGGGTAACAGGGCAACAACTTTATTATATTCCTACAATAGTATCAAGTTTTCTTGTTGTGTCTTGTCAAAATTTGCTTACAATTTATGTATTGCAACTTCACTGAAAAGTGTAGTATTCACAACCAAGGATATTTCCTGAGGAGCATTAGTGTCTACAAGTCTTTTGACAATTAAATTGCTAGTGAGCTCATTTACATCCTTCACAACTTGAGGCTTGTTAGCTTCTGGATGCATTGACCATATGGATAGGGCTTCATATTTGGCATTGAACCTTGAACCAAAATATAGGTAATGATCTTGTTCTTCATATTATAATATGGTCTCATCTATATCCTGCCTTCTAATTGTATCCAATGCTATTGTAGAGGCAATGTCCCAACCTTCCAAAAGTAAACACCAACTTTTTCTTACAATCTTCCTCCCCTCCTCAAGAGTGATCTGACTTACATCAAATTTTACCTCCTCCAAAACCATTTTCCCAGTCTCTTTCCACTCCTCTTTGAAGATATTATTTTTGTGTTCCTTCATTATTAGAGCATATTAATTTTCTTTATTCTTTATCATAAACTCCTTGAATTCCTTAGACTTAACAAATTTATTATTTGACATGAAGGTAGTACATGTTAGTGCCCTTGCATATTTAATGGAATCCCCCCAATCTTAAAATTTGTAATAATTATTTCATGAGGGGGAGCCTCTTCCATACCCCTCTGATGTGACAACACCAATTATCTTATTTGCAAAAATCCAAGATTTGCCTCTCTTAGGATCCTATCACAATCCTCCATAATCTTACCCAATCATATTCATTTAAGCATCCCATCTCCATTAACCCTCATATGACACTTGTATTCTTCCTCTTGCTTGATATCACCTCTCAACATGAGCCATTGATCTTGTGGCAAGATATTAGCCCTCCATCCATTTGAGCCTCTTTCTATAAATAAAAGTATTCACTCTCCATTTTCGTCAAGTGCATTTGCTATAACAAGATTATGTTGAAATATCAATGATCCACATTTCTAAGGCATTTTGAGAGATACCAATAAGCTTAGGGTGTACCTATTTAGCTCAACCACAAAGTTTAAAGGTGTTAAGGTATATTTTTTTTATGTGTTTAACGCATTTCTATTTAGTTATTCTACCTTATTGCATTTCCATACCTTCACAAATATTATCCAAGTAGTAGGAGACTTTAGCCACTTTATAGATAATCTTAAATGAAATCATTGAGATGTTATCAAAAGGGTCTTCAAGTGTTTATAGGGTACTTTTGAGTATTTGGTTTCTTATCATGGTGATTTTATAGAGGACTGAAAATTAGTATATATGTGTGGTTTTAAATTGGGTATGAGATGTCAACAATAGAAGATTCGCCAATGGACATATTTTTTATTTTATTTGGTGGTGCTATCAATTGGATGAGTAAGAGATAGGTTGTGGTTAATTTCTCCACTATAGAATTTGAGTACATGTTAGATACTCATACCTATAAGAGAACCATCTAGATTAAGATATCGTGTTTGATTGTGGGGTTGATTCATGGAGCTATCAGGGTTCTTTGTGATATTCAAATTTCCATATCATGTCTAGCAAAGAACCCAACCTTTAGCAATGATGAAGCACATAGATGTTTAAAATATGGTAAGAGTATGAGAGGGTGATGCCAAATTTTTTTTACACTTTACAAAATATTTTAGATGCATTAATGAACCCTATGGGCACATACAAGTTCAAGTGGTGCAAATATTCTATGGGAATAGAAACCTCCAATAGTTAAAATTTAGTATTAGAGTCTCTCTTTTGATCTTTGCAAAGTATTCAACAAGTGTAACAATGTTGGGAAAGTTGTCTCAACCTTGTATCCTAGTGTTCATATTTACTTATCCTTTTTTTCCTCGTATGGGAGATAGGACATCCTATTTTGAGGTGGTACACTTGGTCACATGTCAAATATTTTATAATGTGTGTAAGAAGTTGTAAGAGAATATAATGCCATCATTATGTGTAAGATCATGGTATGGCATCATAAGATGGAAATTACTTATAATAAATTCTATGAAGTGTAAGAGCATATAAGAGGGGAATTGCATTGGAATATTAACCAATATTGTGATAGTCCATGATGTATGTCATATAATATATTTAAATGGATAATGAAGACAAATAAGTACGCTAAGTTAGGTGATCAATTATGACAGGTTATGACATGTTATGATATTTTTAAGAGTATCATCTAAAAATAGTTTGCAAGACCAATAAAAACGACTTTTGGAATTTGAGACATGGATTTAAGTTTTCTCGTGGTCTTGTAAGCCATTGGATGCTTTCTTGTTAGTGATTCATATTATTTTATTAGGTGTTTGGATGTTTTAAAAGTATCATTATGTTGCTAGAATTTCTTTGTATTTACATGTAGGTGATACTCTTGTAAAGGCTAGGGCTCTACAAGAGCATTGTAACTTTATATCTATTAAATAAATACACCAAGTTGCTTTAGATTTTGTTTTTCTCCTCAAATGGTTCTCCCCCATGTAAATAATTGTCTTATAGGATAATTTTTTGTGTGTGTTAATTTCCTTGTAATCATATGAGAAAAAAATTGCATACTTTCTCTCACGGGTCAATGTAGGAAGTGTATTCCACATCTCTACTTCCTTTTAGTTGAGATAAATGAAATTAGAAGTTGGGATCAAGGAGAGATACATTGAGGGAAGCTAGAGGAATATGAGAAACTATAGGAAAAAACCAAGAAAGAAACATAATAAATTAATTTAATTCTAAGCTACTCACACATAAAATTAGGAGTTGAAACCTAAGTAAAATTAGGTTCACCAAATGAAAGAAACTAAAAATGAGCCCTAAGAGGTAAAGAGGGATATTTTCTAATGTGAGTGTGATTGTGTGTAAAAATATACATGTAAATTAGTGTTTCCTTCAAGACTATATTCAATTAACCCAACACTAATTATCAATCATGAAATTTGGGACTAACACAATAATAAGCACCAAAAAAAAAATGGCAAACAAGAAACACAAACAAAAACTAGATTAATGGAAATGGAGAAGTGATTGGAATATATACATTTGTAAATCAATAGAACCACTAGATTTAAAATCAAGAAATTTCAAGGAGTTGTTGTACCCGATTTCATTATATTATAAGCTTGGGATGCTTGTGCAATTAGTTATAGTCATGGTTGCAGTATTGTCCTAGGGTCGTAGCTTGGTCTAATCTGGTATAAATCTTAAAATTTTGGATATGATTGGAAATATTCTACTAAGAAATTGCATGTATGGATAAATAGAAATTGGATTGAAATAATGGAATAGGTGAACATCAAGCTAAAATATACTACAAATTAGAATAAAACATGAAACCAAAAAGATAAACCTCATAAATAAAGAAGTGCATATTATAAATACGAAGTATAGGCTAATAGAAGCCTACAAACCTAAGGCTACTAGGATCCCAATGCTCGAGTGGTTAGTGTGGTCCTACCCTAAAAAATTGGAGTGCAACCTAGTCTAGTGCCTTAAATAGCTTCCAAATTCATTTTATCATTTCAATCAACGTTTTCCTTCTAGAACACTTTAGGATTCTTAATAGATTCTCCCATATTTCACTTGCAAGTAAAAAATGTACAAATAAGTCCTTACAAAATAAAATGATTAAAGGGGATTCTACCTTAGCCAACCCCTTTTGGGTATTCAAGCATGAAATCAAATGGAATAAAGCACTTGTACAAATACTAAAATTAAGTTCACATTTAGAAACCAATATAATCCTAACTAAAAACATAAAGATTATGTGGTAAATGGTTATTGACAATGAGGGAAAAACATGAAAAATGCAATGTTGGCAAAGAGGGAAAACCATGTCAACGAGATCATGTTTGAAAGAGTGGATGCATAGTTATCATGGTTTGTAGAATTAAAAAATAATTGTAGTGTGATGAGTCATTCATAAAAGTAAATAAATTTAGGTTAGAGGGATCTTACATTATAGGGGAATTAAGGAGAAGAAATTAGAGGATGTTAGATTGTGGTGGACATAGACTCATAATGGGAATAGAAGTGAGGGTTAAAAATTTTATAAAGAAGGATAGGATATGGCCTAAATAAAATTTAGAAGAGGTGAAGGAAGACGCTTCTTCTAAGGAACTTGAATTTAATAATGGAGCATGTTGGGGTTTGTAGATGGGATAAAAAGTTATTCTACTGCTTAGCTCAAATTTTTGAGTGCCATGCTCATGAAATCTGAACTCATGCCATCAACATCAACTAAAAATATATATTATTGTATTTATTTTTGGTTTTAGTGTAACCCTTGTGCTTTTAAGTGAAGGATGAAATTTATAATATTAAAATTAGATTTTTTCCCTCATTTGAACATTAAAATTTAGTTGGAATCTTTGGAGGACCCATTTACCACTTATTTACTCATTTATGACACATAATAAAAGTCAAATAATAATTTATGATATAAAAAAAGGAGTTGTTTAGGTGGAAAATGGGGTTGGGGTGGTTTCAAGTTCACCCATAAAAAATTGAAATGACACGCCATATAAAGGCTTAGTGGGGATACACTTTCAAATAAATAATAGTGAAATTATTAATATTGCAACCAAGTCACTACATCAACATTAGAGTCATATACTTCACACTATTTATCATATTTACATTAATTACCATCAAGAATATCCAATAAATTACTAGTTTTTCTTGCAATAATGTTATATTTTGGCCCTACAAATAGTACTACTTACAACAACATTGCAAGTTCAAAAGGCATGAGCATAGGGAAAACTGAGGTTGCATACAATCAACTGTGTTGGGATTATCTATCAAAGAAAAATGCCACATGGTGGTTTATATTTGGAAGCAATAGAGATTAAGGCAATGATTCCATGGTGAAACTTTATTCTTGTGCAAATATTTTGTATCTTGTTAAACAATAGAAGATAGGGTAGTAGTTATCTTTGGGTGCATATATTTTAAGTGGTCATTTTAGATAGTGTTGGGTGACTATTATGAAGTGTTTTATATTTCATATATGCTTATGCTTTCCCACTTATACATGTTCTCATTCCAGTTCTTGGTAAATTGGATTCATCTTGTCAAGGTGGTTGTTTCCTTCTTGAGTGGAATCATACCTTACCTTGCAACTAGTCACGACTATATTGCTAGATATGATGATCATGGTAGTGGTTGTTCACATTTTGGACAACTAATCTAGATAGAAAAAAAGGTGAAAAGGTGTAATATGAAGAGACGAGGAAAGGATGGATTGGTGTAGGAAAAAGATGAACCTCTATTATCTGGTCAAGCATGTAGAGTTGTCTAAATTTTTTTGAAGCCATCCATGGATGAAGAAAAATGGTCATGTCTTCTAGATACATATATTAATAGGGTTTGTAAGTGAGTTATTTATTTAAAAACTAAGTCATTTGTAGGTTGATAATGTTGAGAATCATTTGGTTCATATGGTTGATAATTTGTTAGAGTCATTATGAAGCTTGGATAAAGCTATGGACCTTATTATAGGTAGAATTAAATGTCAAGATTTTTATAGGATCCATGCTACAATTCAGCAATAAAAATATGTAGAGTTTGTTGGTTGGGAAAGAGAAAGTATTAAGGTACACTAAATAGCTAAGTCTAATTAGTAGAGAGGATGTTGATAAGAGGTACATATTTTTTCAAGTGTGGTGGGACATACCATTGAGTATCCCATTTAATACAAGTTACTTGTACAGTCACTTGGAACCACATAAACAAAATTATAGACTGCAACAAGTGCACAACAAAAATTATGCATGTGTTATCCTTCATTCTCTAGTGTCATGAGTAGGGTCATAGGTCATGATCATCTTCGACATCATATATGGAAGTATGTAATTCCCATTGAGACCTATATTGTAAACATGTATGAATAGTTATTAATTACATGAGGACCATAACTCACTTTTCATGGGGTTTTCTACCCATTGAAGAGTTTTTTGAGATTCATTATTATGTTGCATATTATTGAGTGCATGATGCAAGATTTATTTTTGCATCAATGTTTCTAATTAAAATTATTTAATAAATTTCATGGATATGCCAAACATTATAGGTGCTTAAGTGTGTGTAAAGGTAGTCTAGAAGTGTCTCATTTATAATCCATGTGAAGAATCAAAGTGCAACATAGCTACCCCAAGTTTATGAATTCATTTATCATAAAGACATTTAAGATGATAGGCCTCTAACAGTTCATTATTATTTAATGCATATTTGACCCTTATTTATACTTATAAGTCTTCATTGAAGTGCCCATATGTGAATGAATAATTTGAATAATCTTGTTTGGAGCATCTTCCATGTTGATCACTCTTCTTGAAATCACTAGGTGGGGGTTACAAGTTGACTATTGACCTAGATTGACTCGTAGTTGAATGGTGCTACAAATGAGTGGGTGGAGTATGTTTATCCTATAATGGATTTACTTATTGAATTATTGAATGTTATCCTTGACCATCATGGAGAGATGATGCTACATGAGGAAAGAGAAAATATTTTGGAGTTACATTCTTGATTACTTGGTTAGAGTACCTTAGCTATTACATTCTTGATCAGTTGACTAGAATCTTCAAGTTGGGAACCATACTTGGAGAAAGTATAAAAAGGAGTGGATATTGAATTTTTATTAGCTTCATAATGGTTTTCTTGTAGTTTGAAGGCAACAAAAGGCATTATAAGATTGTATTTGTAGGTTGGGAACTCAAGAGTGAAGATTGATTTGAAGTTGGGTGACAATTTCTTATCTAGAGAGACTAGTTTTAGTTACGGGAGTTTGTATATGTCTCTATAAATTTAATGTGGGTATTCTTGGATATGTATATGTCTATTTTTTAGGGGAGATTTTATCAAATTTGAACCTATTAATCTAATGTAATGTTGGTTTAATTGTGGTATACAAATCCAAAGTTTTTTCTTATGCATGCTTTATCTTGTGAGGTTCGATATCAAGAAAAGGAGGAGAATTAATTTATATTATGTTTCTTATTTTATATTAGTTTGAAAAGGTGCAAAAAAATTGTTGTAAATCAATAATTATCATTTAAATATGATCCAATTTTTTTCTTAATTAGATATAGTTTGAAAGACTAGTTTAGACTTTTTCCTTCTCAATTAAAAGTGAATATTATTTTATAGAATATTTTATAATTACGATATGGAATGCCATTATATATGTCTTGGTAAAGTGTTGTGAGGTCTTTCTATGAGGGGAAGGTTACCCTCTGTTGGGTCCCATATCCTTGATTATATTATAATAATTAAATAACAATAGTTTAGGATCACAAACTTGAGAAACACAAGAAAAATAATAATGTAATCATAAATTAGATATAAAACCCTAAAATTAGTGAAGGTATAAATTCTAAGGTCAAACCCTAGGGGGTGTAAAATTGGATGGGCTAAAAATATGTAAAAGAAAAAAAAATCTTTCTCTACTATTTAGGCCAGGAAAACTAAATTAATACTCCTAAATCAAACTTTAATCAATCTAGATGAATTAATCACTAGTATAGATATCTTAAATACATTATTCTAAAAAATATTAAGAAATATCAATTTCGAGCTATTTTGCATTCTATAGTGGAAACAAGACACAAAGTGTCATGTCGTGATTGTGTACATAAAAAAATCAAATCACAACAAGCATTTTTTTAAAGAAAACTATAAAATTAAAATTTTAAAAAATAAAATATATGTAGATTATTTTTTTGTTAGTAAACAATAGTCTAGGGGATTGTTCCCTTTATATATGTTAAATAAAATATTATATTTCTATTAATGAGATATGGAGAAAGACAAATAGGGATGGATCAAAAAATCCCTAATATTGGTTTACAAACACATACTTCTAGGTATCCTATGGTAATCATATATCAACCCAAATAGTAGCCATAAATATAGCAAAAGAAACTATACACCATCTTTGACTTCATCGAGTGACAAGAAATGTAGCCATAGATTTTCCTTAGAGGAAACAAGACTAAGTACCTTTTTGAGAACATTTTCAAGCCCATTAGGGGAGAGGGGCCCATAGTAGGGAAGGAGCCTATACTGGGGATGAAAGTAGTCCCATCTGGGCCCCACAATAGAGCTTAATAATATGCAATTATAAATCACTTTTCACCCACGAAGTCAACAAAGGTACACGTATCATTGTACCGTCAAAATTGTATTATAATCAAAGAATATTTGTCCCATACACAAATAGATATTTACAGTCTTACATGTTAGAGAATATTCAAAGCACATCTGACACAACAAACATACAAGCCATGTTGCTTGTTATTGGCCCGTCGATTTAAAACAAAAGACCAAAGTGTAAAATTAGTATAAACCGAGCTCCCCTTTAATGTCACCACTTGCATTACATCACAACCACCTTTCGGGCACTTGGCATGCTAGGAGTAGAACTATGAGCCAAGAATGTCCCATCACCAAATCCAATCCAGTTGAACCCCCATTCCACTTTCCCACCAACACAACACTCAGATAGGTAGCAGTCATTCGTATGAGTCCCATCTATCAAATCAAACCTCTCTACTATTGGTTCCTCCTCTTATTTTTCCCACTTGCAACCACCAAAAAAATGGTGTTAAAGCCACCAAATTATCCTTTCAAGCAAACAAGGAATGCATGCCATTAATACATACAATCTCAACAATTGAAGGCATTCGATGAAGATTTAAAATTTGAAATTAAAAAGACAGGAATTAAAGACTCCACACCAAACCAACATTGAACATATAAGGACATTTTCAAATTCAAAAATGCATTAATCAATCTCTTGCAATTTTCATTTAGCACGTCCCACTTTCATTATCAATTATACAATTTGCTCCAAAAATATGAAGAAAGTTCAGAGGCAATAGCAACAACATCGTTGCAAGCTACAAGTATTCTACTACTACAAATTCTAGTTGTCTATGAATGAAAATATGTTTTATGGGATGTCAATTTTTATCGCATTGACTTGTAACTCAATATCTGGGGTTTTAATTTACACTTTATATGAATGTCAAGTCATTTCAATTCAAGTTTAGGGTTTCACTGGTTTTCCTTTCCTCTATACTTGTCCATGGATGACCTTTTACCCTACATTGTGCATTTCAATGTATTGTCTTTTTCGTAATCTTGTGTTATTCATTGCACGACGTTTACTCTACATTGTGCTTTTTATATTTGCTTCCTTATAGGAAACATGAAATGGGTATGATTGGTTTAAATGGTTTTTCATTACTATTAGACTTGTTCGACGAAATATGGAAAGGCTTTGACTAGTTTTCATCCATGCACTTGTATTCGTGTGTTCGTCATTGCACAAACTTCAACTCTGCAATTTTCTTTTTACATTTGTTTGTTATTCCAAAATATGGAAATGGATACAATATATTTTATTTTTACTAGGAAATATTCATAGGGCTTTAATGTCTATCATTTTGAGGGTTTCTGCAATACACTTGCATTCGTGTCTTCCTCATTGCATATAGACTTCATCTCTGCGATTTGCTTAAAATATTCTCATGTTATTTCGAAATATGAAAATGGTATGACTGATTTTCATTTTGAAGATATTCTAGCATGTTTATGTATTATTTTGTTCTTCCATGCACAACAGTCTGTGATTTTTTTTTTCATTTCATTGTTACTACCAAACATGGAAAGGGTTTCACTGGTTCTAAATTATAGGGTTTTATCTTTGACAATGCACAAACTTTAACTCTGCAATTTCCCTTCAATATTTGTTTGTTATTCCCAAATATCAACATGGATTCACTTTTTTTTTAATTTCAAAGTTATTCTTCCATGCAATTATATTATTTTGTTCTTATATATGTATTTGTCTTTCCATACATACATATACATATTGTGCATGGAAGAAGACAACAATACATAGACATATTTCCATACTTATATATTCCCATACATGTATATGGTATGACTATTTTTCATTTCAAAGATATTTTGTCATGCAATCGTATTATTCTATTCTTTCATTCACAATAGTTCACTCAGTGAAATGTTATTTCAGGGTTTTCACCGGTTCACAATTTCAGGGTTTTCTGACATGCACTTGTAGTCCTCTCTTTGACAATGCACAAACTAACTTTGCAATTTTCCTTTAATATTTATTTTTATTTTACCAAATATGAAAATGGATTCACTTGATTTCATTTCGAAGATATTCTGCCATGCAATTATATTATTATCTTCATATATATGTATTTTTCTATATATATATATATTGTGCATGGAAGAACAAAATAATGCATATATATATTATGCATGGAAGAAAAAATAATACATAGACATATTTCCATACATATACAATTATATTTATATATATATGTAATTGTTACTATGAAATTTGTTTTATATATTTATGTTCGACTCTTCACATTTCATTGTTCGGCTTTGCACTCAAGAAAGCTCCATTTCTCTTTCAGTTGAGGTTTTCTACCTCACTACGCCTGTACCATTGTATTTCCTTTTGAAAATGTTTGTTCATGTCTCACTAAACAAATCTTCTCTAAGTAATTTCAATTCAAATAATAAAATACAACAAACTATCAACATGCACAATAAATCCAATTGCATTACAAACTGTTCCTAAAAACCAAGCAAAATAAAAACAATAAAAACAAATTGTTCATGCACATTAAAGACAATTTCATTACAAACTGTGGACAATTGCATTTCAAACTATTCATAAAAACTAGACCATTCAAATTTGAAATGTCAAGATACATATTAAATAAATACAAACTGTCCATGCATCACTGTGACTTCAACAATGTTCAATTTTTTGTTTTATTTAACTGCTCCAAACATCTTTTTTAACATCTGTAGGTGCAATCTCAAGGTAAATTGAGGTTGAAAACTAAAAACAAGGTTGCAAAGATGTCTCGTATAAGGAAAGACAGAGTAAGAGTCCCCAATGGGCAACAACCGGTTGCAGAAGTAAACATGAATCCTGAACCTATTGAGGTTGTCCAAGAGGTTGTTGCACCACCAATTCAGTGGCCAAGAGCATCAAAGGACATGGAGAGGGTACTAGAGGATGTTGAAACAAATGGGATGTCAATGAGAGGTGTTGCGAAGAAGTGGAAAATTCCAACTACAACACTTAGTAACTGCTTAGGCAGCTTGAGCACTATTTCAAAGAAGGGTCCACACACAATCCTGACAGAAGAGGAGGAGGGTTTGATTGTGAAATGGTGCACATCTATGGTAGATATTGGAAACAGGCTTGAGATTATGAATCTCAAGCAAGAGGTTGCTCAGATATTCCAGACAAGACCCAACCCTTTCATGGAGGGGTTGCCCAAAAAATCATGGTGGACTACATTCAAGAGGCGTCATCCAGAATTGACCTTGCGCACAACCGAAGGTCTTGACAAAGACAAGGTGCTAAATCTTATACCCGATAGAGTAGCTGAATTTTATAGAACGTTGAGAGTAGCATATGAAAGCACCCCATATGATCCTGACAAAATTTGGCACTGTGATGAAATGAACATTCAAGCTGGCAAAAATGGAACTATGAGGGCCTTGGCACGACAAGGTAGCAGGAATATCTCCTACATCATTGCAAAAATAAAAGAATGGATAACAATTCTATGTTGTGTTAATGCATCTAGCCAAAGCATACCTGATTTCTATTTGTTCAAAGGCAATACAGAGATAGAGAATCACATTGTGAACTATGAACCACATGCAAATATGGCAACCCAAACACATGCTTGGATGATGAGGGAGATTTTCTATGAATGGTTGGAACATTTTTGTGTGTCGGTTCTTGGGGGTGTCTCACCTACTAATAGGCACCTATTGATTTTTAACGGCCATGGAAGTCATGTTGCATTGTCAACTATCTAAAGGGTAAGGGGATTAGGTATTGAATCTTTGACATTGCCTGCTCATACTTCTCATGTGCTACAACCTTTGGATGTTAGCATGTTTGCACCATTCAATTAATATTTCAAATCAGAACGAGCCGATTTTCTCTTTAGATTCCCCAATATTGATATCAGAAGGGGCATAATTGGTGGGGTTAGGCAGCAAGACACTCAAAAGAGCTTTGACTCTAGCCAACATAAAAGCTAGCTTTAAAAGGATGGAGATATGGCCCCTTAATTTTGATGCACTCATGGGTGACATGCATCCTAGCGAGACGTATGTCATTGTTGACACCGACGATGCTTCTGCAGTGCAAAACATCCTTAGTCTTTCGGGACTTGATGTTTCAACAGATGAACTTTCACAAACATTGCAGACTCCAATGTCTATTCAAGTGCATGAAGGTGCACAACAACAACAACTTGAGTACATGGACAACTAGCTTGCACAAGAAGACATGGGGGATTTCACATTCCCTTCTCAAACACCCACACCTCTAGAAGAAGTTGTGCACTTTTATGTAGATATAAGCAACGAAAGTCAGGGTACACCGAACCAGGTGGAGTTTACTGCCTCCCAAGTGAATGAAACAATTCAAACCAAAAGTGGTTCTCAAATCAGCAACTTCCTTAAGTTGTCAAGTCATAGAGAGAATGGAAGAACAAGAAAGTCAGCTAGTGGTGCTCTTCGGGTGAGTTGGTAGTCTTAGTTGTTGACTACTGACAGTTACATGACTCTCATAATGGAGCAGGAACAAAGAAAAGAAGAACTACAAGAATTAAAAATCAGAAAAGGGCAACAAACTGAGGACAAAAAGGTAGCACAAATTTTGGCCTTGGAGCAGAAGGAACAAAAGAAAATTGAAAAGGAAATCGAGCGCAAGGAAAGAGAGCAGCAAAAACAGTTGCAAAAAAAGGAAAAAGAGAAAAAGGAGCAAGAAAGGATACAAAAAAAATAACAAGAGAAGAAGGAAAGGGAGATTGAGTCTTCTCATAGAGCATTGATGTGATATAGACACTTAAGCAGTCCTACAACTCCCTTATCTGATAACCACAATTACTTTCGAGATATAACCAATAATAGCATCCCTATGTTTTTTGTAGGCAATGTGTGTTTCAGTCCCAACTAATCTCAAGTTAGCTACACTCAATTTCCAGTTGGTCAGACTTCTTCACCACTAGCGACTTCAAATGTAAGTTGCACACAACTAAAAAATGTAAATGCAAATCAATTTATGGCAAGTCTAAATGCAGCAGCAGGAGACGAGAACACATCTCCAGATTCATTCCTCAGAGCATTCAACTGAGTTTGGGAGGGACCAACTTAAATAGTGCGTTATATTTTGGTTTATTTTGTTGGGTTGTAGTTGGGGATGCCATTTTCATTGTGCTACATCTGTTTAAAAATGTGAACTAAATCTATTTTTTAATGTGATACGAGTACCTTGGTTGACTTTGTGGGTGAAAACTATTTTGCAATTGCATATTAAGGCGCTCTAGTGTCGGGCCCATTGATGACTATGTCAATAAATTTTTAATGGTTGTCTTATAATCTACGTTTCAGAAAATACATTGTATGCAAATATTATGTTTCAATTTTTTTTACCAAAATTGCTATGTTTATAATATCTATTCTACATTTGTGAAAATATATTGTATGCAGATAAACTATTTCAATTTTGTTTACAACAATTAGTATGTTTATAATATCTATTCTATAGTTGTGAAAAAAATATTCAATGCTGATAATCTTATAATATCTTGTTTTGTGAATAGTAGAGATGGATGTGACTTATTTGACCTATATGATTCTATCTATCCCCTATTATTATGTTCATCATTGCACAAAATTTAAATCTGTAATTTGGTTATATTTGTTTGTTATCCCCAAATATGAAAATGGTTTGTGTAATATATCCTTTTGTATATCGATAGCTCAATTGAAAATTACTTTTAAGCTATACCTCTACAAAAGATAACATGTATGTATGTCTTATCTAAATTTTATTTGTTTTGATACATTACAATTCACTCTTGTTTTGTGAATGGTAGAGATGGATATGACCTATTTGACCTATATGATTCTATATATCCCCTATTATTATGTTCATCATTGCACAAACTTTAAATCTGCAATTTGGTTATAACATTTGTTTGTTATCCCCAAATATGAAAATGGTTTGTGTAATATATCATTTTGTATATCAGTAGCTCAATTGAAAAATACTTTTAGGCTATACCTCTACAAAAGATAACATGAATGTATGTCTTATCTAAAGTTTATTTATTTCGGTACATTACAATTCACTCTTGTTTTGTGAATGGTAGAGATGGATGTGACCTATTTGACCTCTATGATTATATCTATCCCCTATTATTATGTTAATAATTGCACAAATTTTATTTCTGCAATTTGGTTGTAACATTTGTTTGTTATCCCCAAATATGAAAATGGTTTGATTGGTTTTCATTTTGAGGATATATGTACGGCTTATATGTGCATATATTACTACATATATATCTATGTGCATAAGGATGTACATATGTATCTATGTGCAGAAGGATGTACATATGTATCTATGTGCATACGTATTTAGATGTATGTCTATGTCAATACGTATGTACATATATATCTATGTGCATACAAATGTGCATGTATGTATATGACAATATGTATGTACATATACACAAATGTGTATGTACATGTATATATATATATGTATCCACATATATATCAATGTGTATCTAGATGTATATATATATTTATCTACATATATATCAAAGTGTATCTAGACGTATATATATATATATATTTATCTACACATATATCAAAGTGTATCTACACATATATACATATATGTATATATACATACCTATAGATATACACATACATACATATACATATAGATATAGATATATATATATATATGTGTATATATATATACATACATATATGCCATTTACATATATATATACACAGATATATAGATATATACATACATATATTGATATATAGATTGAAAGTTATAGTGTATGTATAGATAGATATTAAATGAAAGGATTAAACCCATTAAAGTCACAGTGATGCATGAAGAGAACCATATATTTCCTTGACAAATTGAGTGTGTTTATGAGCACAAGTATTGGAAGTGTTCATAAACACCATACACACCATAAACATCATGGAGAACATTGTCGATGCACTTAGAACGAAAGAGAACCTTTAATCTATGGACAATCAAATAAACACTTTAAATATTTTGTTCAAAATCAACAACAAAATAAATAATAATATTCACCTTAAGTAACACAACACACACATAACAAAACAAATAAGTGAAAAGAAGAAAGAAAAGGGAATGATAGGAGACAATGGTGCAATTTTAGTGAGGTTAAAAACCTAACCTCTATGAATTGGAGATGGCCAATGGTATGGTGAATTTGTCCAACTGAATCCTGCAAACATATATGAAAATAGTCATTAATAATAAAAGTGTACTAATGTTTAAATTACAATAAGAATGTATAGTATCATTTTGTGTTTACCTTTGACATGCAATTCACCATGACAAAGCCAATAATGAATTGAAATTGCACACCATCGAAGAACATTGAACAAGACAAAAATTTATAATTGTCAGCTGAATATACCAACATGTCTAAAACAATGAAATGAATAACTACTCACGAATATACATGACATATATGACATTCAAATTGAGCAATCGAATTGAATATTGCAAGTGAACAATGAAATTGAACATTCCAATTGAACAATGCAATTGAACAATAAACTTGAACATTCCAATTGATCAATCGAATAGAACAATCCATTTCAACAATCCAATAGAACAACAACTTTTAACAATGCAATTGAACTATCAAATTGGACAATCCAATTTATCAATCAAATTGAACAATCCAATTGAAAAAAGCAATTGAACAATCAAATAAGACAATCCAATTGAACAATGAAATTCAAGAATCCAAATGATCAATCAAATTGAAAAATTCAATTGAACAGTCAAATTGAGCAATACAATTGAACAATCAAATATAACCATTGAAATTGAGCAATCCAATTGAACAATCAAATTGAACATATGTACATGAGTTATACATATACACCAACATGATATGGTGTAACAATCACAATGTATGGAAGTGAAATGCATTGACATCCATAAACAATGCAAGTTGAAACCCCAAATACTGAGTTACAAGGTGGTGGGCGACAAACATTGAAAGTGCATAGAACTGATATATTCCCTGGCATATAGAACAATAAAATAAAACCATGAAATTGAACTGAAATGTCTTGACTTTCATAAATAGTGTAAGTTGAAACCCCAAATACTGAGTTACAGTTTATTGTAAGAAATGTTGACATCGCATACAACATATTTGCATTCCTCGGCTTACAAAGTTTAATTGAAAAACCAAATGTGAAGAGCATCCTTGTGAAACCCCATATATTTATAGATTCATGGAAAAATATGCATATCATACAAGAGATTGACATTTATATATATATGTATGTATGAATGTATATATGCATAACAATGTATATCTATATATGTATGTATATTTATATATATACATACATATATATAAATATACAAATGAATAAATAGATGCATACATACATACACACATTATATATATATACACATAAATACATATACATATACATATACATATACATATATGAATACACACATATACATACATACATACACATTATGTATGTATGTATGTATTTATTCATATATATATATATATATATATATATATATATGTATTTATGTTAATTTTAATATATATAGGCAGTGGTAGAGGCCTAGTGAGGTAAAAAATCTCACCTAAAAGAGAAAGGGAGCTTTTGAGAGTGCAGAGTTGAACAATGAGTCATGGAGAGCCAAACATGTATGGTTGTGTAACCAAACAAACACTTCAAAATGTTTGCAAACAAAAGGAATGACAATGAACAGGATATGAGAGAATTGGAGCATTGAATGAACCTTGATCTTTGATTAACGTGTCCGACAGTGTGAGTAAATGCGAAGCGAAGTATAAGACAAGTTGGTCAATGGAGGAAATGAAGGAGGTGGTGAGCCTTTAATGCTCTAAACTGGCTTTTAAGGTGGGGAAATGCAGTAATCATATACATCTATTGCTTTCTCAACAACACATTCCCTCTTGTGCAAAATACCAGATTGAATGAGTGGAACCTAAACAAAAAACATGAATACAATCATATGATTTACCTTGGAGGTAAAACCTGATCTGAATGCATGTTTTTTGTTAGGTTCAGCTCATTCAGGCATTAGTTTTCTCCAACAACATTCTATGCGCTTCGCTACATCAGACCCCTCTTTGTCCACACTTGACTCCAATTCTTGTAGGCAACACTTCCCTGAAACAACAACCTTTTTTATATCATGTTATTATAGGGTTTTCTGCCATGCAATGGTTAAACATGAAATGGGATTCAGTGGTTCACAATTACAGGGTTCGCAGCCATGCACTTTTTTTTATTTAATAGATGCATGATGACAGTTTCTTCAATTTTATTATTTGAATTGAAATGTCTTGGAGCAGATATTTTTAGTTCAACATGAACAAACATTGGTTAAACATTGTCAAAAAAAAAGACAATGGTACGGGCGTAGTGAGGTAGCAAACCTCGACTGAATCGTGGAGAGTCGATCATAAAAATAAAAACAAATTTTGTAGTAACAATCACATAAGCAATTACAAATATACACATATTCAAATATGTATATATATACATATATATTTATATACTATATATATAAATATATAGGGTATGTGTAGGATCATCATGGAAAAAACAGGCCCTTAAGTGGCAATGAAAATTCAAAAAAATCAGAGTTAGACAACTTGACATAAAAATTTGAATAAGTTATCTATATTATTTCAAAAATATGTAAGAATAGAATTCGTGGCAAATTGAATGTAGTTTCTAAACTACTAGGTATATTTTTCTAAAAAAAATCTATTTGGTGAAAAATTGAAATTTCAATGCAGTAGTACTTCAACTTTAGGGAAAAAAGAAGAAGTGGGTGTCTATCTGACCACCCTAACCATAATAAAATGATAATATTTTTTATAAGATTTTACATATAAGTAGAGGACTCATGTCTGGATGTGATGCATATTTTTTGTAATTTTTTTCCAAACAAATAATTAATTATGATTTTTTTATTACAACTTTTAAAAAATATAAAAACTCATATGTCTAACCACCTTAACTTGGTCAAACCTTCATGAAATTCATTTTTTTTTAATCCTATAGTATGCGAAGCATAGAATGTGATGCATGTTTTGGATTCAAAAACTGTGACACTGCTTGAAAGTTATAGATGTTTTTCAATCAAGCTCTCAATCAGGACTTTAGTCGAAATTCTAATAGAAAATGAATAATAATTATTTATTAGATTCAAAGTAAAGTATAATTTATATTGGTGGAAATCTATGAAGCTCCTTTACAAACCCTTTTCGTTTCATCAATTTTGGGTTAAAAAAAAAAGTTGTCAGCCACATGGACGAAGTCTAGAAAAGCAAGGTAAATTGTTAAACGCATTTTTTGTGTTGATTTCTTAGGATTAGCAAGTCCGGACCAAAATCCAAAGCAAGCCAGAGACTAATCCCTAGGCATTAAATTTTGTGTCAGACATTTCGGATATCTGATTCAAATCCGATATCCGATATGTTTTAGATATGAATTCAAAAAATATTATACAATTTATAATATATGATTTAAAAAATGCAATAAAGTTTATAATTTAATATATAATATACAATATAGTTTGTAATGTAATATATAATATATAATTTATGATAATCTCTTACCGAATTATGTATTTAATAAATAATATATTATATTATTATGTATAATATTTAAATATTATTTCAATGTTTTAGTTGATGTATAAATATTTAAATATTATCCCTTTCCCTCTCTCTCTCTCTCCATCTATCTTTCCCAAGTCTCTCACTCAATCACTTCTATCTCTCTCCCCTCTACCCTTTATCTCTCTCCCACTCCCTCACTCTCTTTCACTGACTCCCTCTATCTCTCTCCCCTCTCCCCTAAAACCTTAACCCTTAAACCCTCTACCCTCTACTCTCTCTCTCTCAATTTTCTCTGTCCTAACCCCCTCTCCCTCTCTCAAGTCTCTCTCTCGCTCACTCCCTCTATATCTCTCCCTCTACCCTTAACCCTAAACCCTTAACCTTTAAACCCTAAACCCTTAAACCCTCTACCTTGTACCATTAACCATATATAACCTCTATCTCTCTCCCACTCCCTCTCTCTCTCAAGTCTCCCTCCTACCCCCTCTCCCTCTCTCAGGACTCTCCCTCTATCTCTTTCCCCTCTACCCTCTACCCTTAACCCTCTCTCCCTTTCTTAGGTCTCTCTCTCTCACTCACTCCCTCTATATCTCTCCCTCTATCCTTAACCCTAAACCATAAACCCTTAACCCCTAAACCTTAAACCTTCTACCCTCTACCATTAACCCTATATACCCTTTATCACTATCCCACTCCCTCTCTCTCGCAAGTCTCTCCATTCTAGCCCCTCTCTGTCTCTCAGGTCTCTCTCTCAAAGTCACTACCTCTATCTATTTCCCCTCTATCCTAAACCCTTAAACCATCTACCCTCTAGCCTCTCAGGCTCACTCCCTTTATCTCTCTCTTAGATTCACTCCCTCTATCTCTCTCCCCTTTGTAACCCTTAACCCTTAGCCCTAAACCCTTAACCCATAAACCCTCTACCCTCTACTCTCTCACTCTCTTAAGTCTCTCACTCAATCAGTACTATATCTCCCCCTCTACCCTCTATCTCTCTCCCACTCCCTCCTTCCCCCTCTTTCAATGACTCCCTCTATCTCTCTCCCCTCTACCCTAAACTCTAAACCCTCTCTCTCTCTCTCTCTCTCTCAGGTCTCTCTCCCTCGTATCCTAAACCCTTAAACCCTCTACTCTTTCTCTCTCTCAAGTCTCTCTCTCGTACCCCCTCTCCCTCTCCCAGGTCTCTCTCTCTCACTCACTCACTCCATCTATCTCTATCCCTTATACCCTTAAACCCTAAAACCTTATAGCCCTCTACCCTAAACCCTTAACCCTTAACCCTTAAACCCTCTACCTTATACCCTAAACCCTTAAACCTAAACCCTAAACCCTAAACCCTAAACCCTTAACCCTTAACCCTTAAAACCCTTAAACCCTCTAAACCCTAACCCTAACCCTAAACCCTAAACCCTAAACCCTTACCCCTCAAACCTAAACCCTTAACCCTTAACCCTTAATCCTAAACCCTTAAACCCTCTACCCTCTACCATTAACCCTTAGGTCTATGTGCACAAATCGGATATCCAATTTGTAGCACTAAAATCCTACCGTTAAAAAACATTTTAAAATGTTTTTCAAATCAGATATATGATTGTGGGCCATAGACAAACCCCATGTGGGCCATTTTGTGCATTCCAACGGACCCTACATTCTATTTGCAGGTGACAAACATGCGGTTTCAGACAGGAAGAGACAAAGATCAACTTTTTGGAGCATCTTCTACTCAAATTAGTCATAAGCAATGATTTTTTAGCATCTTTTATGAGGTATAATGGGGAGCAATAGTCATCGGAAGAAAAAAACATGAGATAAATCTTACAAAAGAACAAATTGAAGCATATAGACAAAGAGATAGAGAAGGTCGTAGGAAGAGAAGACAAGGCATGTTAAATATTGGTGAACCTGAGCCCTATGGTCTTTCAAGTGAAGAGGAAATTGAATATGTTCAAGGTGAAAATGTTGAACATGATATTGAAATTGGGAATGAAAATGTTCAGATTGATATTAAAAATTTTCAAAGTGAAAATGATGGAATTGAAGATGTTGAAC
Source organism: Sequoiadendron giganteum (assembly GCA_007115665.2). Lineage (NCBI taxonomy): Eukaryota > Viridiplantae > Streptophyta > Pinopsida > Cupressales > Cupressaceae > Sequoiadendron > Sequoiadendron giganteum. The sequence goes on along the minus strand of CM021107.1, from coordinate 530,043,111 downwards.
ATGATATTCAAATTGGGAATGAAAATATTTAAATTGATAATGAAAATGTTCAAGGTGAAAATGTTGTAATTGAAGATGTTGAACATGATATTCAAATTGGGAATGAAATTATTCAAATTGATATTGAAAATGTTCAAGATGAAAATGTTGGAATTGAAGATGTTGAACATAATATTGAACCAAGTGTAAATTATGTTTCACCAGATTACATGAGAAATGAAGAACCTTGTGTGGAATAAAAACATATTCCAAATTCAAGACCTTCAAGAACCCCTAAATGGTTACTTGAAATTGATGAGAACATTATAAAAAATTTTGAAGGCAAGAGGTCATTAAGAATTGTTCGATTGTGGGCTACAATACTTTTCAATCAATATTTTAGCGATAAGACATTGACCGAGCAATGCCAAATTTTTGTACAATTGCTAAAGATGCAAAATATGATACCTTTGCTAGCCAAATTGAAGATTCATGTGAACAAGAAGATCGAAAAAAATTATATTATTGTCAAAAATATTTTTAATGCTCTCAAGTCTATTGGAAAAAGTAACAAGGAAAAAGATACGAGAGCTACTCAGAGAATCATTATAATTGCCCTCATAAGCCATCAATTGAAAATGGCTCGCTTTATGAGACAAACTTGTATTGATTTTGACACAAATCATAAAACTTTGGATAAAGAACTTGCAAGAAGACAAAGAATAGATGATCCTCTTCAAAATGATACATGGGATTTTGTCGGGAGGCTTCCACGTGTTGATAAGAAGCTAATCGATAATGTAAAGTAGGTAATTCAACAATTTTGGCATGATAACTCTAGAGTATCACCCAATGCAAAGGATGTTTTAAAGTTACGAATTGGCAATTGAGAACGTACACCGCATCCTAAACATTTATTGGAATCAAGCCAAATAATGTTTTTAATTTTTTTTATTGAAACACATCCAAATATGGAAATCTCGCAAAAGACTTTTGAAGGTTTGAAGCCATTTTATTGTGTGTCTCTTAAGATTCGTAATACTTGTTGTTGCAAATACCATGTGGAATTTTCAATGTACCATGAACTATTATGCTATATCCGTTCTACTTTGCATACTAATGAAATGTTGTAGGAGTGTGTTGCAATGCATCTTCCAAAATCATCAAGGGATTTGCTAGATCTATTTTTATGTTCTAGAGATGATGGTTGCTTTTTCTATAGAAATGATTGTTTAAATGCGAAGTGCTCACAATGTGGTGGCTTTTCAAAGTTTTCTCAATGTTTTCATGAGGGTTCCAAACATGAATTTGGATAAAAGCTTGTTGAGAAAAAGAGATATGAGATAGTCAAATATACTTTGTAGAGTGGAGGTGAAGGTTCTAGATGCGAGCTGGTTACAAAAAAATGTAGTGTTGCTGATTTTATTTTAGATTTTAAGGACAATATTTTCTACAAGTATGCAAGGAATAGTCAGAGGTCTCAATGGTTGGATCAACAATTCAGGATGTGTAAGGACTCTTTTTTGATTGACACTATTATATCAGTAGTTGATTTTGCAGAAAACTACACATTACAACCATAAAATGACGTATAATCTCAATATTACAATTCCATTAAGATTGTTATTTTTGTCCACATAACGTTTATACATGCACCTGATAGTACAGAGGAGGATCGAAAGATAATTAGAGAGTATCATTTTTATATGAGTGATGATAGATCTCACTCATCCAAGTATGTCCAACATTGTTTCAAGAATGTTTTTGAGTTCTTGCAGGAGCATGATATAACATTGGGCCAACATCTCATTTGGTCAGATAACTGCATAGGTCAATTCAAGAATGCTCGTATATTTTATTAGTTGAGTAGAATGTATGTAGAGAGGGGTGTACCTCATATTTGGAGTTTTTTTTAAGCTAGGCATGGGAAAGGGGAGCATGATGGAGCATGTGCATGTGTAAAGAGAGCTCTAGTTAAAGAGCAATTTAAGATTTCAAGAGCAAAATTTAGTGATGCACATTCTATTGTTGATTGGTGTAGTTCAACATTGTCATAGGGAGGGACACTTGATTCAACAGTGCATAGATTTTTTTGGTTGGTTGAGGAGGGTACAATGGGAGGAAGATTGGATTTTCATACAATCAAAGATTCTTCAAAGATGCATTCATTTCAAATCTCAGATGCAAGCACATGGACCATTTGGACACGACAGTTGGCTTGTTTTTGTCATAGTTATATTCAGTGTGAGTGGGATCAATGTGAGTCAAGTGAGTGGGTGGATACATGGGTTTCATAGTATCGAACGCCTTTATCTCAAACTATCTCCATGATAAATGACACAATGGAAAGTTCAGTTGATTACAACCAACTTTCAGATTTACTACAACTAAGACAGTTTTTGTAGTTGTTGCACTGTAGGGGAATGAAGAGAGATCAAACTATTGGTTGGATCGATGTGTATGGGTAAAGCACAAGCTAACACAACTGATGGAAGATGATGATGGTTTCGTGTATCCTACAGGTTCAGTTGTGGTTTTAGGAACTTGGTTGCGAACATACATGATTAGAAAGAATGGCATACCTGCATTTGAAGACTACGAAAAACACAAAACCATTCTCATGTATTCACACCTTGTTATAGCAAGAAATGTTAAGTTGTTGAAGCATTATTCCAAACCAAAGACAAAAAAATATGGACACTTAGTAATGTTGATCATGAAGCAATATTAGATACTCTTAAGCAAAGAGATGACCTTTCAGTCACACTTGAATAGCATATTAAAAAAGGGAAGGTACAATTCTTAGGTTCATTATGCTTAAGTTCATTAGTGTTCTTTATTTAATACTAATATTTTTTATACTATTGCAATATAGGTGTCTTTAATAGTAATATTTTGTATGTACTTTTGCAATATTTTTGACACGATTGATCATGGACCTGTTGCAACAATAGCTAGCTCTAATCCTTTCGAGAGGTATGCGAAAAATTACAATAATATAGATTGGTTATTCAAAGCATTTTTTATAGTTTGCATTACCATCTCATCATCAATTAGGTCATTTAGAAAAATATAGATTGGTTATTATAAGCATCTTTTATAGTTTTCATTACCAATTCATCATCATTCAAGTTGTTTAGATTAATATAGATTTTATAGTCTAAGCATCTTTTCTATTGTGACAATATAGATTTTTCATTTGACAACTTTTGTGATATTTTTGGCACGATTGATCATGGACTTGTTGCAATAATAGCCAGTTCTGATCCTTTTGGAGAGGTATGCGACAAATTACAATACTATAGATTGGTTATTCAAAGCATCTTTTATAGTTTGTATTACCATCTCATCATCAATTAGGTCATTTAGAATAATATAGATTGGTTATTCTAAGCATATTTTATAGTTTTCATTACCAATTTATCATCATTCAAGTTGTTTAGATTAATATAGATTTGTTAGTCTAAGCATCTTTTCTATTGTGACAATATAGATTTCTCATTTGACAACTTTTGCAATATTTTTGGCACGATTGATCATAGACCTGTTGCAACAATAGCCAACTCTGCTCCTTTTGGAGAGGTATGTGATAGATTACAATAATATAGATTGGTTATTCAAAGCATCTTTTATAGTTTGTATTACCATCTCATCATCAATTAGGTCATTTAGAATAATATAGATTGGTTATTCTAAGCATCTTTTATAGTTTGCATTACCAATTCATCATCATTCAGGTTGTTTAGATTAATATAGATTTGTTAGTCTAAGCGTCTTTTCTATTGTAACAATATAGATTTCTCATTTGACAACTTTTGTGATATTCCTAGCACGATTGATCGTGGACTTGCTGCAACAATAGACAACTCTGATCTTTTCAAAGAGGTATGCGATAAATTACAATAATATAGATTGGTTATTCTAAGCATTTTTCTATTGTATGTAGTTTAACTGTTACCTTGATAGTTTGTATAGGTGCTTGTCACTCCAGAACGTCAACATACTACTCTTGTGGAATATTGTGTCTTGAATGTGGCAAATTTTATAAAATTAGAATTTTCAAATGTGAAACAATGTAAAAAGGTCATAACTATGTATGGGCATAATCTATATCCAGTGATTTTTTTGAAATATGGGTCAAATGTCTGGCATCGTATAAAGGGTATGTTCAAAATGTAAAGGGCTCTGTATTTTGGAAACTCATAGGTTGAAATAGTCATACATGTGTATGCTTTGTTATTGTTATTGGGACAATTTTATAAGAGCTTTTTGTACTTAATTGAGCTACAACCGAAGGTTTTCTTCCTAGTTATTTTATGTTGATATGCTCGTTTGAATCAGGTTTTGTAATATCTTTTATTTATATATAATAAATTACAGTGGCATGCCACTTTTGCCAAAAAAGATGTAAAAAGGTCATGTGAAGGTCATTTCCAATGTAATTGAGTCTTTGATCTAACAAAGTGGAAACAAAGTATTTGCGTGTAAAATATGTTCAAGTTGATTGGGTAAGCATTTTTTGATGCAAGATCTAGGTTGCTTTAAACAACACAATTACAATTAAAGATGATTCAAACTCCTATTTGACCCTCAAACCCAAACTTGGGTGCAAATTCACTAAAATAAGCCTATTTTACAAAGAGACTCGTATTTAAACACTTTCCAAACCTGAAATTTTGATGGGGCAGCATTTAATATCCTACCAAAATACCAAAACCAATTTTTTTTGGTGATACGCTTTCTAAAGCTCTATTTCAACAAATCCTCATTTTTAGCAACTTTCATGAGGTTTTTAAGGAAATCAATGTTTCCAATCTTGGAACACTCTATAAACTCATCAAACACATCTTTTAGGACCTGCACAAGTTTGATCCAACCTTAAATATTGTTGCCCCCATGTTTCATTGACATTAGCATGTTGTAACCACCATTTTTTTACCTAATTTCACTCATTTTTGCCATGCATGGCAACTCACCAACTCAACTACAGACCTTTCTATCTCTTTAAACCCACATATTCACCTTATACAATCCTAATAACATCTACCATGGCCATACCATTGATCTATAGACCGTACAATAGATGGTATGGCCTTTTAGCACTTTGGACTCTTAAGAGAAATCACCAATCCAATGTAGCTCGGAATAATTCAATGTATTTCAATGCAAAAGAGGACCATACCTAGCGTAAAAGTACCCATCTTGATGTGTTGGAATAGTTTGTTTGGTCATACGAGTTGCAGAATGAAAGTTGCACCACTTTGCAACTTTATAGTGTTTGCATCTAACAACTTTTTCCTCAATTAAAAATTTGTCACCATGGGAAAACTCCTCCAAAATAGAAAAAACCAAGAGAGGTTATTGTATATGGTCCCAACATGATCTCATTGCTTCAAAAAAAGAGTCTGTAAGCATCACGGTTTCTGAGAAATATCCCTTCAAATATTGTTGTCTTTTAGCACTTTGGACTCTTAAGGGAAATTGTTGGTCCAATGTAACGCAAAGTGATTCAACATATTTGGGTGAAAAAGAGGACCATCCATAACATAAACATACCCATCTGGATGTTTTGGAACAATTTGTTTGGTCATACGAGTTGGAGAATGAAAGTTGCACCACTTTACAACTTTACACTGCTTGCATTTGACAACTTTTCCCTCAACTAAAAACTCATCACCACAGAAAAACGCCTCCAAAATAGAAAGAATTGAGAGAGGTTATTGTAGATAGTCCGAACATGATCCCATAGCCTCAAACGAAGAGTCTATAAGTATCACGGTTTCTGAGAAATATCCCTTCAAAGATTATTGTCTTTTAACACTTTGGACTCTTAAGGGAAATCGTTGGTCCAATGTAGTTCAGAGTGATTTGACGTATTTTGGTGCAAAAGAGGACCATCCATAGCATAAACATACCCATCTGGATGTGTTGGAATAATATGTTTGGTCGTACGATTTGGAGAATGAAAGTTGCACCACTTTGAAACTTTACACTACTTGCATTTGACAACTTTTCCCTCAACTGAAAAATCATCACCACGAGAAAATTCCTTCGAGTTAGAAAAAACTGAGAGAGAGGTCATTGTAGATGGTCCCAACATGATCCCATAGCCTCAGATAGAGAGTATGTAAGTGTCACGATTTTTGAGAAATAACACTTCAAAGATTATTGTCTTTTAGCACTTTGGACTCTTAAGGGAAATCGTCGGTCCAATGTAGCTCGAAGTGATTTGACATATTTGGGTACAAAAGAGGACCATCCATAGCGTAAACATACCCATTCAGATGTGTTGGAACAATCCATTTGGTCATACGAGTTGGAGAATGAAAGTTGCACCACTTTGCAACTTTATACTGCTTGCATTTGGTAACTTTTCCCTCAATTGAAAACTCATCAGCACAGGAAAATGCCTCTGAGATAGAAAAAATAGGGATAGGTTATTGTAGATGGTCCCAACACAATCTTATAGCCTCAAACGAAAAGTCTCTAAGCATCATGGTTTCCAATAAATAACCCTTCAAAGATTGTTGTCTTTTAGCACTTTGGACTCTTAAGGGAAATTGTCAATCCAATGTAGCTCAGAGTGATTCGACGTATTTGGGTGCAAAAGAGGACCATCCATAGAATAAATGTATACATTCAGACGTGTTGGAATAGTCTGTTTGGTCGTACGAGTTGGAGAATGAAATTTGCACCTCTTTGCAACTTTACATTGCTTGCATTTGACAATTTTCCCCTCAACTGAAAAACTCATCACCACAGGAAAACGCCTTTGAGATAGAAAAAACCGAGAGAATTTATTGTAGATGGTTCCAACATGATCCCATAGCCTCTGAAAGAGAGCCTGTAAGCGTCATGGGTTTCGATAAATAGCCCTTCAAAGATTGTTGTTTTTTAGCACTTTGGACTCTTAAGGGAAATCGTCGATCCAATGTAGCTCAGAGTGATTCGACATATTTGGGTACAAAAGAGGATCATCCATAGCGTAAATGTACCCATACAGACGTGTTGGAATAGTCTATTTGGTCGTACGAGTTGGAGAATGAAAGTTGCACTACTTTGCAATTTTACACTGCTTGCATTTGACAACTTTTCCCTCAATTGAAAACTCATCACCATGGGAAAACGCCTCCGAGATAGAAAAAACTGAGAGAGGTTATTATAGATAGTCCCAACATGATCTCATAGCCTCAAACAAAGAGTCTGTAAGCATAATGGTTTATGATAAATATCCCTTCAAAGATTGTTGTCTTTTAGCACTTTGGACTCTTAAGGGATTTTGTCGATTGAATGTAGCTCAGACTGCTTCGGCTTGTTTGGGTGCAAAAGGGGACCATACATAACCTAAACATACCCATACAGACTTGATGGAATAGTTATTTTGGTTATACAAGTTGTAGAACAAGATTTATTTATGCCCTTACAAGTAATTTTTAGCCTCCAACCGAACTCCAACGTTGATTTTTGTGCAAAAAAAAGCCATGAGACCATAGCTTGTTGCTTTATTTTTAATGGAAATTGGTGGGAAGAAGAGTTGAATTCTTCAAAAACTTGGTTTCAAGTAATTTCATTCATTTTTGTGCATTTAAGAGGCATTTTACTGGAGGTCAGTCTGTGAGCCCTGTTCCAAGGGTTTGAGTGCATTTAAAATGGACTTTTAAGCCTTCCACCCACTGTATGATGCTATAACTCGGTGGATAGGCATATTTAGGATAGATAAACATGTTTTCATTATTCTTGTGCAAGGGAGGTCAACATTATGATTTTTGGTGATGCCCTAGATGGCATTTGTTGTGTTTTTCCATGAAAAAATGAGGTTAGAGAGGGTAAAAGTCGGAATTGTTTGAGGGAAGTCACTCGTCTTGTTCTTTTAAGCTTGTTCAAGGTTATTCAATGGTGTTGGAGTTTGTGGTAAAGTTTGGGGAAGTCTACACGTAGGTTTTCCAATAGACCCTCGCCAAATTTGAGCAATTTGAGGGTTTTATGGAATAAGGTTTGTTGAGTACTTCCCCAATAAGTTTTAGGGTTTGAGAAGTGTTCAAAGGGTGGTTACTTTGGAAATTTGGCCTATTTGGCTAGGTTGAGTAGTGTAGTTTGCATGATTTGTGAAATTGGTTCTAAAAGAGTCCTATGTGAGTTGGAAGTATGTTGAAGGGGACTAAAATGGGAGTCTAGAATGATGATTATTTGCAGGAGTTGTTAAAGAGATCTAAGAGTTAAGTTGAGAAAGGTGTTTAGAAATCCCTTGTATTATGAAAGTGAGTGGTTTTCTATCCTTGGTTGCATCAACTAACCATTAACTAGTCCTCTGTTTCCAAGGTTATCCTGTACCATTTTCCAAGCATCCATATAGCTTGTTTGAAAGCACCTATTTTAGGCTTTTAGCCATAGAAGCAAGGTAGTGAACTATTTGATAAAATGCTTTGGCAGACGTATGAAAAATGTGGTAGCATATACAAGGCAGTGAATTATTTGAAAAAATTCCTCAAAAAAGGTGGCTCATGGCGATGGAATGCCATGACAATCTATAACAATTTTCTTGTCAAGGCATTCCATCACCATGAGACCACATTTCTTTAAGGAATTTTCTTTAAATAGTTCATTGCCTTGTCTATATTATTGCTGCTATTATGCTTTGTTAGATTCTTTCCAAGCATCCATAGCTTGTTCGAAAGCACTTGTTGTAGGATTTTAGCCATAGCAGCAAGGCAATTAAATGTTTGGTAGAATGCTTTGATAGAAATGTATAAAAAATGTGGTAGCATAGACAAGGCAGTGAACTATTTAATTCTTTCCAAGCATCCATAGCTTGTTCGAAAGCACTTGTTGTAGGATTTTAGCCATAGCAGCAAGGCCATTAAATGTTTGGTAGAATGCTTTGATAGAAATGTATAAAAAATGTGGTAGCATAGACAAGGCAGTGAACTATTTGAAAAAATGCCCCAATGAAATGAGGTCTCATGGTGATGGAATGCCACGACAATCAACAAGGCAGCCAACTGTTTGAAAAAATGCCTCAAATAAATGAGGTCTCATGGTGATGGAATGCCATGAGAATCAAAATTGATTTTGATTGTCATGGCATTCCATCACCATGAGACCTTGTTTCTTTGAGGCATTTTTTTAAACAGTTCATTACCATGTCTATTCTATTGCTTACTATTATGTTTTGATAGAATTTTTCCATGCATCCATAGCTTGTTTGAAATCACTTGTTTTAGTCTTTTAGCCATAGCAACAAGCCAGTGAATTGTTTGATAAAAAGCTTTGGTAGACATGTATGAAAAACATGGTAGTATAGACAAGGTGGTGGACTATTTGAAAAAAAGCCTCAAATAAATGTGGTCTCATAGAATTCCATGTCATCTGAATGCAATTGACAACTACTCCTAGTTATTAGTTATGCAATGTGAAGTAATTGCATAATTGCTTAGATTGACTTTGTAAAAACTATATTATAGTTAATTTTTTTTCCTCTACCAACATCTAGTTATTAGTTATGCAATGTGAAGTAATGCTTTGAGTTTGAAAGATGGGCAATGCAATGTAATCAACGATATGAATATAAACTACATAATATAACCATTCTTTTTTATGCTATTGTACATTGATATTTAACCATTGCTCAAGATTAAATTTTCAAAGAGTTTAATCATGCACATGAGGAACACATTAAATTTTGATTGTCAACTTCTATATATCAAATTATCCAATAATCAAGTGTATGTACATATACAAAAATGGCATCAACGCCAACTCAAACAAAGTTTTACAAAATGTGGCATATGCCATCTCAATATCTATTCAAAATTTACATGCCAAAATGTCTATCTCATCCTAAACTACTGGTGGATCATCAAAATGGAGCCTCTTTGAAGCACTCACTAGCTCTGAAGGTAGCTACACAAGAAAAATTCAAACCACAATTGTGATTAGTTATACTATATAATTTAAAATCGAATAATTAACATCAAAATCAATATACATTGAATTTTAATTGAACTCTAAAATTGAAATCTTGATTATCTGAAATATGTCTCTTCAAAGGGTCGAGAGTCCTAGAATATGCCCCTCTCAAAGAACCAACCAAATGAACTTTTGAAATGTCAATCTATATATGTGAACAAAAACATAAAATTGATCCAAGTTAGTGTACAATTATTGGTAATAGGAACATATTTACCAAACACAAAATAAAATAAACACATACCTCTTTAGGCTAATCTTTTTGTTTATCTCCTTCAAGTGTTTTGACACCTCCTCCTTAAGGTGTTTCGACACCTACTCCTTGAGGTGTTCCAATACATACTCCTTTAGGCGTTTTGACAATTTTCAACAACGATGTATAGCTCATAATTGCCTATACATAAAAATGACAAGTACATATGAAACTACCAATCTATGTTGATGTATATATAATCAATATAAGATCTTAAAAATCTTAATTCAATCGAATTTGAGTTAATTACCTTCCCCTTATCTAACTTTGTGCCTCCATAGTTTAAATAAGGCTGCACCTCGCTCGCACTAGGTTTTTCCTACAAGAGGAAAATAAGATAAACATAAAGTTATTATATAATTTCATTAATGACAAGAAAGTATATAATAAAAATATGTAAACGAGTGAGTGCGAAAATATATACTGTGTGCATGTTGAGGCCAAATGAAATGGCCCTAAAGGTGCTATCAGTCACCTATGTGAGCTCCTCCTTAGACACCAATTGTTAAATAAACCATGTAAATAAATATTAGTACTTTATACTATCTCTTATTAATATTCATTTAAAAACAAATGCAAGTTATTAATTTACAACTTAAATCTTACTTGCGTCACTATTCCAACGTCCCCCTCTCTAGCAGGAGAGGACTCTATAGGGTGCACTCCTCCCTTGCATCTGATCTATAATGTCCACATCATGGAGGTCATAATCAAAAGTGTCCAAGGGATACTTAGTAGGTTGTACAAGAGGACCCAAGCATATCTGGTGGCACATAGTGTAAGTATGTGGCACACAAATATGTGTAACTGAGGAGGAGGATGTAGCAACACTCAAGCCATCGCCAATATCACCAAAATGTGGCTAAGCTACTATAGAAGCATGTGAAACCAAATGACCACTCAAAAAATGAATAGCCTGAATAGTCTGTGTGGCTATATCCTGGATAATATTTGGATGATATATTGGAGGTGGTGGAGGAAGGGGAAGAGGGGGAACATATGGGCACGAGACTACTCTAACTACCTCTAGTATATCTTGGGGCATACCTCCACTGACGCCCTAGAAGGGTTTACTGTCAAAGTAATTTACATGATGCCCTAACACAAACTTAGCGTATAATTTTTTAATAAAGTAAAATGGTATATCACAATTGTTGTTCAGTGGTTTATCAAAAACCATACACCAACGATCCCAAAAATTATTTGCAATGTCCCTATTCGTGCATCATTTTATAGAAAGTTTTGGTTTATTAACATTAACTGGCAAACCAGTGCGGGGGTTAATAAATAAAGAGGCTATTTGGGCTTTTGTTATTATTTGGATATCTTTCACATCATCGTAAGACAATCCACATGCATAATAGTCCCTCATCTCTTCTTGCCACAAATGAAAGGCATTATGTTGGGTGGAGAGGGTTTCTACATTTTAAATTATTTCCTTCAATGTGTTTGTCATCTCGGAGAATCGAGGGATTGTCTTATAAACATCACAAATGCCCCTCAATTGCTCCAATTTTTCACCAATTAAGTCTTCAATTGATGGTTGCGGAGCGTTTGGCATTTGTGCATTTTTATTCTCAGCCATAAACTAATTAATCTAGTTTAAATTACACAATATAAATGAAATTATTGTAAAAAACCTTAGTTTTTAATAAAAATCCCCAAAAAACCCTACTTTTTTCACAAAAATCCATAACAAACTCTAGTTTTTAATAAAAATACATCAACACTAGTTTTTAATCAAAATCCATAAAAAAACATTAATTTTTAATAAAAATCCATTGTAAACTCTAGTTTTTAATAAAAATCAATAATAAAACCTACTTTTAAAAAAAATCCATAAAAACTACTTAAAATTATACAAATCTAATTGAAAAATCGATTAAAACAAAAAAAATCCAAAAACTTACCTTTCAAATCGGATATCTGTTGAAATCGGATATCTGATATCAAGAAATCGTTTTCACTGTGTGCCCGCAGCCTCTACAAAATGAGTAAAATGATTTTAAAAGGTCGTTGTTTTGTATTTATAGGCAGCTCAAATTGGATATCCGATATGTAAATCTCGGTATGGGCATTGCTTTGGAGCAATGTACTGACACCCATGTTAGAAAAAAAGTCAACTCGAGATTTTCGCGTTTTTGGGTCGATGCAAAATGTAATTTTTTTCCCATTGCCACTTTTTGGCCCATCATGATCTTGCACATATCCTATATCTATATACTATATATATACATATTCGAATACACACACACACACACACACACACACACACATATATATATATATATATGTATGGAAAAATGTGTATGTATTATTTTGACCTTCCATGCACAAATACATATATAAGAACAAAATAATATATTTGCACGGAAGATTAATTTTGGAATGAAAACAAGTGAATCCATTTACATATTACACAATAACAAACAAATACTAAAGGAAAATTGTAGAGTTAAAGTTTGTGCAGTGTGAAAGAGAGGAATAGAAGTGCATGGCAGAAAACCCTATAATTTTGAACCAGTTAAACCCTTTCCAATGTTTGGTGGTAACAATGAAATGAAAAAAACATTTCACAAACATTACTATTGTGCATGGAAGAACATAATAATACATAAACATGTCAGAATATCTTTGAAATGAAAACTAGTCATACCATTTTCATATTTCGGAATAACATGAGAATATTTTAAGCAAATTGCAGAGATGAAGTTTGTGCAATGAGGAAGACACGAATGCAAGTGCATGGAAGAAACCCTCGAAATGATAAACATTAAAGACCTATGAATATTTCCTAGTAATAAGCAAATATATCGTATCCATGTTGATATTTGGGAATAACAAGGAAATATTAAAGGAAAATTACAGAGTTAAATTTTGTGCATTGTCAAAGAGAAAACCATGTAATTTTGAACCAGTGGAACCCTTTCCATGTTTGGTAGTAACAATGAAATGAAAAAAACATTTCGTAGACATAAGTAATGTGCATGGAAGAACAAAATAATACATAAACATACCAGAATATCTTCGAAATGAAAACCAGTCATACCATTCATATTTCAGAATAACATGAGAATATTATAAACAAATTACAGAATTTAAATATGTGCAGTGAGGAAGACACGAATGCAAGTGCATGAAAAAAACCCTCGAAATGATAGACTTTAAAGCCCTATGAATATTTCCTAGTAACAAGCAAATATATTGTATCCATTTCCGTATTTTGGAATAACAAAAAATGTAAAAACCAAATTGTAGATTTAAATTTTGTGCAGTGATGAACACACAAAAACAAGTGCATGGCTGAAAACTAGTCAAACCCTTTCCATATTTCATCGAACAAGTCTAATAGTAATGAAAAACCATTTTAAACCAATCAAACCCATTTCATATTTTGTATGTATGCAAATATGAAATGCCCAATGCAAAGGTGCAATGAATATTATAAGTTTATGAGTGCATGGTCGAGTGCAGAGGATAACAAAATCAATTAAACACCACCCATTTTTCATTTAAAGCAATCTTTCTGAAAGACAAAAGTTCACAACAATTTTTTTAGCAAAAACAAGTGCATGGCAAAATACTATCGTATTCGAGGACTATAGTATAGGCTGAGTGAGGTTGTAAACCTCATCTGAAAGAGAAACAGAGCTATCGAGAGTGCAGAGTCGAATGAAGAAGCGTGAAGAGCCGAACAATGAAGCATGGAGAGTTGAACAAGTTTCAGAGCGAAACCAACCCAACAATCGAGAACTGTTTCAAACAAAAGGAATGATAGTAATCAAGATATTTGAGAATGTGAAGCATTGAATGAACCTTGATCTATGATTAACATGCCCGACAATCTGAGTAAATGTGAAGCGACACGTAAGGCATGTTGGTTAGTGGAGGAAACAAAGGAGTTGATCAACATTTAATGTTCTAAAATGATGGTTTAGGGTGGCAAGGTTGTCGTGTACACACAACCGTTTGATCCTATGTGTGTAGATGTTCTTGCCAATTAAGGAGGCAAGTGTGCTCCACTTTCGAGTGGAGGGAAAAATTGGCCCGTTTTGGACACATCAACGTAAAACATGCTTGACAAGTGGCGAGGTCATCGATTTAAAAAATATATATGGGTTGATGTACAAGTGGAAGGGTGATGTGGTGAGCTAATCTTTTATATTTTTTTGGTCCACGTGGACAACCGCGTGGACCTACAAAGTTGACCCGCCCTACTATGGGCCCCTCTCCCCTATAGCCTTCCTTCAATGCCCAACTTCTTTGGATGAAAAACTAGTTGTAATGAAGGGTCTCCAAGGACTTATAGTGATTCCTTTGTTAACCAATATATTACCATCTAAAAGAGGAAGACCTACATCTTTCACCATTGATTGTAGGAAATTGTCGAGACCTCTGAGAAATAGCTTATAAATTAACCTCTCCATTATTTTTACTATATCTTTGTTTTCCTCTAGGTCCAAACGAACAACCGCAAACATGAAGGGTATATTTTAATTTAAGCTATGATGCATTACCATCGAGAATTTGTCTCCCAGAACCCATTGGATTACATTGAGCAAAACCACACGATGAGTCTTAAAGACAATTTTTAATCTAGTTTTTGATATGGTCTTGATAAAAGCCATTTGCTTATTGTTGCAAAGCAAAAAAACTAGAGAGTCAATTTAGGAATGTAAAATATTAGAATGAAAGGTAAATGGTGGATTAACAATATTGACAAAGGAGGGAGTACTCATTATTTGAAATGCAAATCTCTTCCCAAACTGTAGTCTTCACACAAGGTATATTGATGATTTCACATGAACAACTTACAAGTGTAGCCACTAGGTGTAAATATTAATGATGTTGAAGGGATACTTTATCAACTTCTTATGATGCTTGAAATTTATTTAGAAAGGGCCACAAATTAGAATTATTAATTAGCATGAATTCATCACGCATTGATACAACAAAATTTGCTAAGGGATATACTTCATCTTTAATTTCCTTATAGATGTGCCCTATAAAGAAAATTTATAGGGAGTCCAAAAGGGGTTATATGTGTTGTAGAAGATTGTTTATTTTTTATTTTGGACATTTCTTATTATGAACTACTTTCACAATGACGAGAGAAACACCTTTTATCTCCAATTTTTTGTAATTGTTAGTTCTATACAAATTTGAAGACATAGAATGAGTGCCTATATTTTCGCTTCATTATTTGTGCCTTCAATGAGTTTTTAGAGGAAAACCCTAAAAAAAATCCCTTACCATCTCTGATAATAACATTTGGCACTAAATGCTTCATGATTGCCTTTGGAAGCATCATCAAAGTTTAACTTAAACTATATTGTAGGAGGATGAGTCCACTTGATATCCTTTATGATCTTTAAGGAATTAACCCTACAATTCTTATTAACATGAAGAACTCTAAGACCATACAAATTTCTAGCCATGTTATTGTCCTAAAAGGAGAAATATTTATATTTGAGAGTGTTGGGACTAAAAATCCTGCTGAATATCCACCAACATACACCTCACCCACACCCCACATACTGCAAAAATACACCACATTTTAATTTTATGATTAGCACAAATTGTAGACATTTGTGTGACTAGATCCCTTTTATGGCCCACATTAACATTTGATCATATACATAAATAAGTCTAAAGCCCCATGCTCACCACCCCTATTCCTAAAGAATTCAATATTATTGGCCTGACAATATTGCATTGGGGGGACTCCCCTCATGGCTCCACTGATCAACTGATGAAAACAACCCACAACTCAATATCGACATAGCAACACCCTATCAGGCAGACTTCCAAGGCACTGTCCCCGATACACTGACATGTTAGAAAAAGTGAACACATCGTGGTAACACAAGCACATCGATAGAATGAATGTTAGCATCCCCTTAATGGCTCGATCAAAGCATATCGACAACACTTGAACATATCGATGGAAGACAACCTAGTGTCCCATCGATGTGGCGATGTAATATGCAAGGAAAAAGTTCAACATATGGTGAAAAGTATATTGAGGGAACAAGAGGATATCAGGCCAACATAAAGACCAATTCCCCCGATACAACGATAGAAGGATGAAGGCATCGAAGGAAGTGATGCCTATCGGTGAAAGATGAACAAGGATTACCCTGATAACCCAATAAGACCATGAACCATCAAACACATGCTAAGGAGGTATATCAGAGGAATTAGAGCGTGTCAGGGAGAAATTATCTAGTGTCTCGTCAATAGCCTGAAATAAAAGAGTCCATCGATGCAAGAGGTGGTTATCAGTGGAAGGAGAATCATGGTTCCATTGATGCAATGATAATGATTATTTCTTGTTGATGTGACATCTCAGTGATATCATCGAGATATTCAAATTAATGACCTTCCCCGATGACAGGACTAGAAATGAGTGGAGCATTTATGAGCCAAAAATGAGGTGAATTATATTCCAAGTTGATCTCATATTTGTCATAAAATTTGGAGTTCACTGAAAGCAGTAGCGAAAAGGAAAAGCTTGGAATTCACCATTGTTGCATAACTCAAGGATGGGGAAAGCAACATTCAATTAAGTACGCAAAACCCAACTAAGAATTTTCTTTCAAATTAAACAATGGAAGAAAGCATAGAGAAACCGAAGGCTAAAAAATAGAGAACAAAAAAGACTCCTAAATCAAGACCTAATATACCAATGCCTTGGCTCGAGGACAAGACCCAAAAGGAGTGCACAATCAAATCCTTCTGAGGACAAGTTATGGGATAAGCATAAAGTTCTGGGAGGTGTGCGGACACCATGACGGGGATATGAATTGTTCATGTACCATTATAAGAAACAATATAGGTTTCAACCAATCTACAACCCGTGGAGATTGAACCTAGGAAGATTAGTGGTGCCCAATGTGTTTGTCAATACAAGTTGATTAAAGATCTTGCCAACAAATATGACTCCAAAAGAAGGACTATCCAATCACATGACAAGGCTAACATTCTTGTTATTTCTAGGGATCTCATATCTAATGTGTTTCAATTAAAGTGTTCATGAAATTTTCCATTCATAATCAAAGACCTCCTAAAAAAGTACAACCACATGGACACAAGTTATACAATATGGAAGCTACCCTTACATAGGCCCAGGGATGAAGGGATCCAACTTAGGATATTTTTTAGCAACGAAAACCCTCCCTTTCACAAAGAATTATTTGAAGAATATTTTCGGTATACCTATCATTCAATTGGACAGGTGTTAGGAGTAGAGTTTCTACCTCTTATGTCAATTACACCAATGGTTTTGGCTATAGATATACAGAGTAAAGATGCCAGACCATTTGACTATGCTAGCTATTTAGCTAATGCCTTGAATCAAGGGTTGGAAAGGATAAAAAACAACAGTGACACCATTAATTTTAAACACTATTCTCTGTTTATGCATTTGCTTTTGCATGGACACCAAGTCAGAGGGTTCTAGGGTGAGGAATTAAGAATAAGGGATGTAGATGAGAATAGGAATTACAAGCCTATACAAATGTGGAATTCACTATGAGATAGTCGGTATGGTGTATCACATTATCTGTACTTTGAAGAATATTTTGTGAAGCCATTGATGACATTGTTGGGATACACATGCAATTATAACCTGTCCCCAGAGGTACAAAGATTCTTGAGACCAAAAGAAAAAGACCCAAGGAAGAAGGTAAATCATAACCGGGGGGATTGGTTTGCATATTTTTATTGTATTATAATTAGAGTCTATGGGTTCGAAGGATCCCCACATTTATTGCCAAGGGAAGTTCCAAAAAAAATAGCCTACCTAGAAATTGTGAGACAGATGGCTAAATCTAATGCCAAGCACCTTAAGGGACACAATAAATAATCCATCATGCCTAGCACTTTGTGTTTTGGAGATTTCACAGTAGTCACCAATGAGGGGTATGAAGAGATTGATAACAAACTGGCACCATACAATTTTCCTTTGGATAATGAAAGAAATAACTTTGATACAAAGAGTTTTATTCACAAGGAAAGGTTGTCATAAGGATTATCAGGATATGAACATCATTTCTTAGTTGATGATGTAATAAGAACTTATGATGAAGCCTCTACCAAAAATAGGATGATTTCCTATAACAAAATTGTGTTCACTGAGACATGGAAGAAGGGGAATATCCCATCTTATTCAAGAGCATTCAATGAAGTGCAAGATCCTTTGGAAAGAATTGAGCAACTTATCACTCATGTGGATGAGCTGGTAAAAGATGTGCCCTCGGTTGTCTTTGAAGCACCATAAATAATTTATTTAGAGATGTAGGTTGAAAACATAGATCCTCTTGATCACATACCTTCATAGCCCACTCCCGAGGTAAGATTCTTTGTAGATACAACCATGAATGAAGGAGATGAAGAGGAGAGTGATGAAGAGATTGACGAGGTCGAACACATAAGTGCCCTTGCAGTTGCACAATATGAGCCCTCTCAAGAACATAATATTATCATATTTGAAGCATTATATGAGCTTTTTGATGATGTGAGAGTCAAGGTTGGGCAAGAATTTATCTTTGGTAGTGACTTTGTTGAAACTTCTGAGTTTAAATCATTCGTTTATGAGCATAAAGGCAAAATACCAAGAAAAAATGAAAGACGTCATTCCTGAACAAGAAGTATCCACCCTAGAAGAATTAAGGAAAGAATAGACAAAGAGTTGGAGTCCATCACCCCTGAAAGGGGGAGTGAATTGCTTCAAGAGGCTGGAGTGTTACTCTTACCGGGATGGGACATCAGTGTTGCAATAGTGTTTGATAGTTTTAGGAAGAGAGGGGATAAAACAATGCACCTAACAAAAGAGGCAAGCGATAAGATGTATTAAGGATCTGGGTAGAACCCAGATGAAGCCACCTTGCTGATTTGGTCATTATACCCTCAAGAAAAAAGGCCTACTCTAATTAGTAATCTAAATCAAGTGTTTGGACATCTCTTGGTTCACAGAGTAGGGGACACTATCCCCATTGAAACAACTAAGCTAAATATAAATGTGGCAAAGTTCACTAAAGCACAAATTGAAAAATTGATCAAATAAAATGATAGGTTAAGGAAAGAAATGGAAAGTTACAGGGACATAACACTCTCCTCCTCCACACCAGAGTTGTATTCCCCATGGCTTGAGAAATACAAAAGAGTGTTGGATGCATTGGCAAATGTAGCCTACTGTAAGAACTATCGTCAGAAGTGCCAAAGTGAATGCAAGGAATTGGAAACAAAGATAAAAGACACTTAGTATAATATAGTGTCTGAGATAATCAAGGAGAGATTTGATAGAATGATGGGTCATGCTAATGAATATTGGAAATTTTTCGAACAAACACACTCAACACTTTTGAAGAATGAAAGGTTATAAGAGCGCATGATTGAGAAGATAGAAGAGCTCCTGAATAAGAAAGTCATGAAAGGTCAGACATTGCAAACTTACAACAAGTTGGTGGAATCACACAATGGATACCACAACATGCTTAAAGAGGACCTCCACTACTTTGATTTTCCCCCTTTACTCCATGACAACCTCGACAATCCTAGGAAGCAAAATGAAAGGAAGGAAGAGCTCGCTATGTTTCTACCCGCTGCATTGCAAGAAATTAATGATGAAGAAATGATATTACAAAATGCTCATAGGCAACTTGAAAAATTGACATATATGGTGTATGACATGAAAGGTGCAACTATCAATATGGAAACTTATGCTAATGAGGAATACATTCGTCATCTCTCTGCCATCAACCTGTTCATCAATCAAACCAAAGATGCATCAGATACAGTAGAACAACCATCGAAGTGTGAAAGCCAACCAACACCATAAAGGGAGCACACTTTACAGGTGATTCATTATCATGGATTAGGAGCCTTTAACAGATCTTGAGTGGTCACAGACGTCTTCTTGAAGATTAACAGATTGGTGTATTCACTTGCAAAAGTGTTGTGT
The DNA here is from genome assembly GCA_007115665.2 of Sequoiadendron giganteum. Lineage (NCBI taxonomy): Eukaryota > Viridiplantae > Streptophyta > Pinopsida > Cupressales > Cupressaceae > Sequoiadendron > Sequoiadendron giganteum. The sequence goes on along the minus strand of CM021107.1, from coordinate 530,022,949 downwards.
TTTCAATTATGTTAACTTTTAGTTATTGAGCATTATGCCTTTTTTATAATGGGTCTATAGCTTGTTGCCTCTCATATATAAAGAGAGACCAAGACTCGATTAAATATATCATATCATTCCATTTTTATTAGAGTAGGCATTAGTAAAAAGATAGATTGCACCCATTCGCCCATTTCATCTCATATTAAAACTTTTGTTACAATGCATATTATTTGAAGAGCAATACAATGGAGAAGGTTATGCATAATTATTGATTTGCTTTCAAGTGTTCAACTGTTGTGTGGATCTACATGCTTATATGTTATTAGGCTATCTCCAGAATGGTTTGCTTATGCTATTCAAGTTAAGGGTGTGAAAATACGTTTAACTTGTTAATACACAGTTGTTGTAGTTGTGTGATGTTGTTGACTAGTTTTTGTGTGAAGAATTAAAATTCCTTCTAAGAGATCAAATTTAATAGGTTCCTACTTGGATTAAATTCCTTTTGAATAGATTATATTAATAGGATTTCCTTCATATTTGAATTAAATATTTTCACAACTTTGCAATAGCATAGGGGGATATCACTAGGATCATTAAGAAGAGTCCAAATAACTAACATATCACTAGGATCATTAAGAAGAGTCCAAATAACTAACATACTTGCACGTTTGCACAAGGTGCCCAACTATTCGAGTTAAGCTACGGAGTAAATACACCCATCTTACAAAACCTATCTCCATCATCACCATCCACTCCCAACTTCGTTCACCCAATTAGATTAGGCACTGGTCCACTCTAGAACGATATTACACAAAATTTATTCACACTCTTAAGTATTATCATTAGGAAGTAGTCAACAATTGTTACATCTACCTCACATTTGCGTGCCATAGTGAGTAGATTTCCTAAATTAGGATCATATCTAAACAATCAAATATGCCTCATCATTTAGGTATACTCGCCAAGGTCTAGTAGAGCCTAATGAGTAGGGGGTTATCACCCATAGTTGCCCCATTCGTTAGCCTAAAATGTATCAAGAGATTGACAGCCTCTTGAGGTTCAAAACCTACATTTTTGAGACCTAACAGAGAGGATAGGAAACTATTCTATTATTGATGACTTCAACCATTATTGATTATGTTAGAATGATGGATTTTTAGAAGAAATAAAAATTGTACAAAAATTAAAATAGTTATTCAAATAAAAAAAAAAAAAAAGTAAACAATGTAATCAAATAAAATAATTATTATCATGGAGTCGTCCACTTGTTTAATAGTTACACTCACAGAGAAGATAGTGTTATGATCTCCAAGATCATAAAGCAAAAGCCAAAAACTTCCACAAAATACATGCACACAAATGAACCTAGTTGTATTATCAAAGAATTGATACAAGAGACGATTTGGACGTACAAAGTAACCTTGCTTATTGTAACGCTACTTTTCCTCAATTATAAAATTGGATAGGTTTAATATAATAGAGTTATTTTTTACATGGTAGCAGATTTATTAGTGTTATTATCTAAGTTTTAAATATTATAAATTGTACCTATAATTTAAATACAAATGCATAAAATGCTTATTCATCAATGTTAACTAATTTAACATTTGAGTACATCAAGATTACCACCATTGATATATAAATTGATATATTTTAATATGAGTATGATTAAAACAAAACAAATAACATCATAAAATAATTTAATTGAATAAAATCCACCTCATTCATAATTAAAATATCTTTAAATAAGTTCAATACTTATCTGAATCACAGTGTTTGGAAAGTTCATTCTCACTCTAGGAAGATTTCAGTGGTATTGGCTTTCACTATGGCACACATCAGAGAACATGTGTAATAACACAAAGTATGCTTACACACCATGTAAATGCATCAAAGCCTTGGCTAGGACAATCTTGACTATACTTTGTACCCTGAGTTGTACACACTCTATGTGTCCTCACCTCTAATGTCCATAGCCCACCAAACCATCTTCTTCTTCCTTGAGTGATCTCCATGCCCTTTTCCAAGTCTCACATAAATGACTTATATAAGTCTTAAGAGTGGGTTTTCAAACCATCACACCCTTTCACAAAGGTTGCATTTAATTATTATTTAATAAATATAATTATTTATTTATTTTAAAAGAGTTTTAATAAATATTATTCTTTTATCTCCATTTTAACCAAAATATCATATTATCCTTTATTTTTCTATCTTATTTTAATGCTTTCATAGCTTTCTTTGCACTTTGGGTAAAAAGTTTCATAACATTTCTCCCCATGTAATTTAGTTGTTGTCCTCAGTAGCTTAAGTTAATCTACATCACAATTCACCAAAAATAATTAGAATATTAGTAAATCTATCACTTTAATTTCATATAGATAGTATTACTTCACCGGTTCTAGATCTTATCCAATAATTCTTTAATTTTTTTTGTTTTGATCAAATAGAAGTACTTTGCTAATAAATAATGTGATTAAAACTTTAGATGAACTTTTGCATGAATCAAATCATTATTTTACAAGGAGTTGGTGCAAGTTCATCTTGTATATTTTACAATTTTCTTGTTCATGTAAGATCTTATTGTAAATAGATGTCTTCAATATAAATATTATCATATTATTGTATAGAATGATATGCATAACACATGCTATGAAGTCACTTATTGCTAAGACTCAAAAACATCCCAATATGATAATCATGCATTTCGAACTGCATGAGTATCCTCTTTTCCTAAATAACCAAATGGAATCAAGTACACAATTGCCCTTAAATAAAGTATATATCATTTCATATAACCAAAATTTTCAGGCAAGTTTGAATCTAATAAGAATGTAATATAAAATATCTTATTACCATCAATGGAATGTTTATAACACCTAAAAAAAATTCTTTTAACACACATCACTTTGTCATAGAATCATAGGTAAATGACATGATATAACATCCAAGGATTAAAACATGTACAAAGTTATTGGGTTGATCAGGTCAAATAACAAAGTATAATAAAACAAAACATGGTAATCTCACTAGACATTTTAACAATAATAAAATAATAGTAAACAATTATCACTCATAGATCATTTTTAGAACACTTCTAATTTATGTATAGTATAATTACACTAATATCTAACTCTTATTTAAGGAAATTTTGAAGGTTTACTCTCCCTATGTAAATTTTTTGTCATGTTGTCAAGTTAGATCTTATTAGAAAACTATTTTTTTTTAATGAATAGGCAACTTCTATATTAAAAATAAAGATAAAGTTACATATTCACAAAAATAGGATGGGGGGTAAGAAGGCACACCCCAAGACTCACATGGGTCGAGCCTAGAAAACTAGAAGCAGAGTCACTTGGGTTAGCCCAAAAAACCATAAATATTACAAACATTTAAATAAAAAGGCCATTAAGTGGCCAAAACAGTGCCAACAGAGCCAAGAGGGTCTCTGTCATCCATCTTTTTACCCCATACATCAACGGGGTTTGGAGTGACGTTAAGAGGGCCCCAACCATAATCATCTTGTTTCTCTTTATCTTCTTCTTTATCCTTGTGTTGAGGTGAGATTGCTAGAGATAGACGTAGGAAACATTTTGCAGTGTATGACCAACCAGAGTTGCTATCAGGAGCATTATTAGAGGGCCACCACCGCTCCCCGCCACCCCTCCAAAGGACCACCCTAGGTCAACTCGTCGTGGAGGAGAAAGTGATCGTCGAGGGTGGGAGCCATGATGAGGAGCCTGAGAGCGGGGATGAGCAAAACCACTTTGCCGCTAGCCCCGTGAAGGCGATTGACCATGGGAGTAGGTGGGTGAAGAGGGCACCCAAGCCACAGTACATGGGGCATTGCCCCAATGGTCTAGAAGCACCTGGAGGTGAGACACCTCAAGTGAAAATTTGATTGCTTGTACTTGAATCCGCAAAAGCACATTAGAGCAAATAATTGCTTTAGAATACAAAGAAAAATTTTCATCAATTTGGTTGTGAATAAATATGTAAGCATTTCTATCTTTCCAAATACTGAAGAGGGATTCCACCTTGAAAGTGTGCCAAATTTGGGTATACTTAGCGGGAAGCCTGGATGAGTCACCCAACAAAACCATGTGCCAAGAGAACGATTATGACCAGAATGGATGAAAGAAGTCATGAATCCAATTCCAAAACTATTGGGCTCTGGTACAAAACTAGAAAAGATGCTTAAAAGGCAACTTGCCCACAAAACGGGCACCGAGGGTCTTGGACCCCCAAGTGAACAAGCTGAGACCCCACTGGTAAGCCTTGGAAAAGAATACACCAAGAAAAGTGGGCAAGTTTAGGCTCAACACTTGCAAACCAAGTGACAAAGAACCATTTTTTCCAAACAAACATAGAAGATTGAAGATGCCACCACTAGTTTAGACTATCAATCACAGGAAAGTGCGACAAAAGCCACATATAATGAAGCCTAGGCTTGTAATTTTTGAAAGGGGTGTTTGGGTACCACTTCTAGTCCTTCCACCAGGGCTTGGTGCCACAAATTCCCACCTTATGAAACATATCTGCTGGAATAACATTCACTAGATCATCATAAATATCATGGTCTTGGTTTTGAAGTCTGTAACGAGCACAAAAATCTTTCCATGGCATAATACGCATCGTGGGTCTGTGAAACACATGTTGCAAGGTTTGGATACCTTTCTCATAAAATCTTAAAGCCTTAAGCCAAGGTGATTTGGCTAGCAACTGACCATTACTGACAAAGAGGGGCGACCACCACATATTTTGTTGATTGAGTGAAAGACCATCATGGAAGCTAGAGACAACCCAATGGAGCTAGGGTTTAATAGCTTCCCAGGTTCTCCAAATGCTTTTGGCTACAAAAGTTCCCACAATTTGGTTTCTTCATAACTAGAAGGGTTTGAAAGCCAATCCCCTTCCAAGCCGGTCTATGAACAAGAGAGTCAGACTGAATGCAATGTCTGAGGAGAATTTTCCAGGCTTCATCACTATTAAGAACTCAGATTATCTATTTCACACACAGGGCAATCCCTTGTCGTTGAGTGGAGAGCAGGCCAAGCCCTCTAGAGTCTTTGGGCAGATAACAAAACTCCCAAGCTACACAATGAAACCCTCGACGAGTCTTAGAAGAGTAACAAACATGCGTAGCAGTTAAAACTTTAGAACATACCTAAAATTTCCCATCCAGAGAGAGAGGCTTGGTAATATAGTAAGCCAACTTTTGCTCAATCTGAGAGAGAATTGCTTGCCACAACTTCGTGAGGGAACTTGGAAGGCAAAGAGAATGCCCAAAAATCGAAAGATTTCCCTTGGCCTAATCTACTTCCAGCCATACTGGTGAAACCATTGAGGAGTGGGCATAATCGACTGCCTGTAGCATAATGTTTTATGCCATTGAATGGCAGAACCAAAAGCAAGGAGTCTCAAGGCAATCCAAAGCTGCTTTGAGATTGTTTTCCTCTTCCAAAAGAGTGAGAAAAGAGTCATCAACAAAATGGCCATTAACAAGTTGAGCTTGCAAATTGAGAAAATACCTCTATTTACATGTATACGTATGTATACACATATTGATATATTTGTATGGACATTTTTTGTTTGTCACACATACACATATATCAATACATGTATACATATGTATATATCCTATATATATATATATCTTATATATATACATTCAATTGTATAATTAAGCACATAAAGAATTACTATCTTATTAATAGAAAATATATGTTTGATGTATATATACACATATACATACATGTCACATTGTCCCTTTAATAACATCATGTTCATAAGCAACTCATTCATAAGCGTGCATAGGTACGTCTACCCATGTACTCTCATGTACATGTTCTTTCATGCGTATGGTTTATCATCAACATGCATATGCATACATAAATATACATTCAACATATGTTCACCCCATCAATCAAACATAGCAACATAAGGGAGAACTCATAAGCTCTAAACATATAAACATCATCCAAGAATGCACTCAAAAGTAATCAAGACCCTTACTAATGCAAACACATCATCGTAAGGAATGACTTACCAATTCCAAACACCATGATTAGACTCAACCATTCTACTATGAGTGGGTGTATAAGCTCAGTTAGGTTAGGTTACATTACTGGTTACTCGACCAAGTTCTTCTCCTTGAGTGATACTTCCCCTCGCTCCTGAAGGATTCGACATGAACCTACATCCAGCTTAACACATTCCCATGGTAGTCAATTGTTCATCATAATATTCATTTACATAGTATTTTTCCATAGTTAGAATATCCAATTCAATAACCATCCATTTCACATATATGCATTTCATCACATATCATTAAATGAAACAATGTTCATTCATAATTCATTGATAACAATGTGCAAGCACATATATTCTCAATCAGAAATCCAAATATATTCACACATGCAATAATTTACCCTAACATAGTAATAGTAAACAGGTAAACACACAATGGGGTGTGACATATATATAACTATGTGTAGATAGGATGTGGATATAGAAAACTTCATAACAAGTTGTATAAGTGATTATGAAAAGAAATTAAGAGAATACCAAAACTTAACTAAAAACATGCCACATGCTGCTATATTATCATTTTAAAACATTCTCTCAAAATAAGCTTAAAATTAAATGAGAATTGACATGGATATCCAAATTCCATGCCACCTACCCACACACGAACATACATATGAAGGCAAATAGATGACCCAAAATTGTCATCAATGATGTCTTTAGGGAAAAAAGAGAGTCTTTGATGAAACAACACAACATATTGATGAACAAATGGTACATTCACTTGAATGCATGTCCTAATAACAACAAAGAAATACAAGTATTTGTAATAGAGAATCCATAAGTTTATCTAAGAAAGGAACATTAGGGAGAAAAAATAAATATTAACTTAAAGAATTTAATTCCATCTATGATCGTCAATGAAAGGTCTATATAGGAGCTAGTATCCCTTAGAAAGCAAAGATTCTCATATTTTAGTTAAGAACTAACTCACATCATCTTCAATTTGAAATAGGTAAATAGGAAAGACGAAAAGAAGCATGAGAAGAAAAAATGTATTTTTTAATGAAAATAGAAGAACATTTTATTTTGAAATATAAAGCTTAAAATGACATCTTTATCTAATTATTTCCACAACTTTATCATAAAAAATATTTAACAAAAATATAATTTAAAAAATAGATATGTATTATCAAATTAAATGACAAATTAAAAAACAAAAAAATCACTCTACTACCTATCCCATAAACTCTTTGCCCTCGTGAATTTGAGAGAAGCGACCCTATTTTGTAGTAGCTTTCACCCGGGAAGTTGCCTCACGCCGGAAGGCAGTTGAAACATTCCTCACCTCACGCCTGCGTACAAATGTTAACTTGCAACCAATATTTTTTAAAAGGCTGCAAAAATCGTCTTGGCCTCAAGAAGCCAGTAGCTCGGAAACCCCGATATTCTCAGATCTACTTTTCGCTTGCTGTGAATGGATTGAAGTAGCAGCTGTAGGGAGGGTGGTTTTCCTTATTCTCATTTAAAAATAAATTCTGCTTCGGTAGGGTTCGTAATATTTTTCCTGCATATTCTGCCCCTTTTTTCTCATCGGCATCGTTGGCAGCACAACACACTTTGTGCAGAATCTTGAGGTAAGTCACTTGCCATGGTTTCAGTGAGTTTTTTTTGGAATCTGTACGCGGTCGGATCATTTTTGTCGTGTTTTATTTCATTCGGAAACAAATCTGTTGTTAACTGTTAAATAAATGGCATTGTTTCTGTGGTTTTATCTATGACTATTTTCATATATGATATTTTTGTTATACCTAGTGTTAGATCCCTATTTGTTTCTTCATGTAGAGATATTTTGAAATGTGAAATGAATTTATGTGTTAAATAAATGGCATTGTTTCTGTGGTTTTATCTATGACTATTTTCATATATGATATTATTGTTATACCTAGTGTTAGATCCCAATTTGTTTCTTCATGTAGAGATATTTGGAATTCGAAATGAATTTTACGTTTATTTGGTAATTTTAATTTTTTGTTTATTTTGTTTTCCTTGTTCTTGGGTTATTTTTGTGACACAATTTTTTACAGAATTATTTAGTATTGAATGGATACCAGCTACTGCTGATGCTGTAAATGCAATGGTTGCCAGAGCTATTTCACATATAGTGAATGGGATCGGACCATCTTCATATGTTAACCTTATCACATTCTTCTTCAGAAACCTTATAAATTGTACAACATATTTCTTCACAGTTTTGTGCCATTGTACTGGCTTTTCTATTTTAAAGACCATACACCACAAGGCAAGGGATTGGTGTGATACAAAACAACTAAAATTTTAAAAGATTGTGTTGAATAGGTGGCAAACAGCTTGGTTTTCCAGATGGGTGCATTCTCTCACATAGTTGGTTACTTGGTTAGGGCTCAGTGGTACAATTAGGTATCAATATGCGTTTGATATTATTGCATTCTTTTCTGAAGCCATATGTCTATGTTACTTCAACAAACACAGGGTTGCTACATTTGAGAGATCGTCTTACCACAGACAAGTAGAGCTAGCATCTCTGCTTTTGCATCAATTGGAATGATTCAGTATCCCTTTAGAAGCAATTCTAGACATGATTGTGTCTGGTAGGTCTATCCTTAAAGTGTCAAGTTTCTGTAATTACAAAGCATAATCGTTTCTCTAAAAAATTGATTCAAGTCTTTTGTATGTAAAAAAATTGCACAGTTTGGGATTTGTCTCTTCTGGTTTCCAATCATCCAAATTAGTGTTGTTTTCCATTGCAAAGCACACAAAGAGTCTCCTATAATCTGCTTTTTATGCACCCCTAAGAGATTTTAGCTGCTTTTCATTGCAGAAAGGTGCACAACATTGTTTGTTTTTGATGTCATTTAACATAGGTAATGTTTGCGAGCCTTAGCTTCTTTGGTCTTATCTTGATTGAGGCTCTAATGGAGAAGTAATCAACTCAATATTGTCTGCATAAAGAATTGTTACTTTCTAGTCTTCTATACTTTTGCACCTATGCAACCATTAATCGTCAGGTCTGGGGCTCCCGCTTGTTAGTCAGGTGATAGAAAATATGAAACTTGTGTCCATACTTGTCATATAGAACATTAGTTGCATCAAAGAAAAATATTCCTATTATTCCATCTTTGGTCTTTCCAAATAGGCCCCAAAAACCCTATTTGCATTTTAGAAAAACGCTTTGGAGGAGTAAACCTGCAAGCATTAGGTAAATTAGCTTATCCACATATATCTTTGGACTGTTATATGGCAAAAGAAATTCTAGACTAATTGATACATTAACCTAGATCAATCCTTCTCCCATACAACATTTAGAACACAATTCACCAAAGACTCAAGGCTTGGCTATTGTCCAGAAGGAAGAGCCAAGCTGTTTGGTGGGACTCTGTTCCTTTGTTTCAAAGATGAAAGATTGATAAGTGTGTTGATTAAAAAAATAATGGGTAACCCTAATTGATTAATTGAGAAAATATATAGAATACTGTTACTATTTACAGAAAACAATGGCAGAGCAAGAAAAAACAGATCTGATAGAACCCTGTCATCGAAAGTGGAGGCGAAAGTGGCAGGATGCCAGCATGGGGCGCTAGTGTCTTTAGGGTTTTGTATGGTTTGAATTCTTGTTCGACGATCTTTGTCACAATTCACTCCATCTGCCTATAACTCCTCACTGTCGGAAGTTCCAAATTCAGATCCACACACACAAAAAGGGAAAATGGTTGTGCTGTATAGGGGCTTGCCTCAGTCGATCCCCATGTTGGTGTTCCCACCTCCACAACACCAATGATGATGATGATAAAGAGTGTGCTCTTGGGGGATCAGAGGCAAACAAATGATAAAGACTGTTGTAAATGAAATAGCATGAAATAAAGTTACCATATGTGTGAAACCCTTGTTGGAGTGAAGTCATATCACAAGTCACCACAAGAGTTTTAGAAATCATGTAGAGAAGAAGAGAGAAAGAGAGAGAGAATGCTTATAGAGCAGTCATATGTCCTATAAATGAGAGAGAGAGTTGTTTATATATGCATCCCAAGTACTTTTTGGAGCTAGGCCGACAAGGTGCAATGTTCAAGACACCAAAGGCTGACATTTGAATTTGCAACCTTTTCGAGGCTCACATGTAGACACTAGCACACTGCTCTAGTGTCCTAGCATTTTGTGCTCCCGAAATGCCAGTTGTCAAGGAATTTAACATAATTTCTTAATCAGGTGACAAATTGGTCACATTATGAACAAGATTAACCATACATGCAAAATAGAGTGCCAAACCTAGTGTGAAATTGTTAGTGGTGACAATTTACGACACTACATTGACATGATGGAATTGGTGTAGGTCAATTGCAATATAATACCTTGAGTAGGATTTTTGTTTTCAATTGCTGCGAAATACCATTGGAGCTATCATAGATTGTAAACCATAGAGTGCTAATGGTGGGAAAGAGGCTGTACCATTGTTCTATTGGCCAACCTTTGGTAGCCATCACAGAGTGTAAGCTAGAGGGTGTTGGTTGAGAGACAACTCCTAGATTTACATTTTAAAAATTACGATAAGCCACAATACACTAATCAAGTAGTTGGTGTTTTTACAATGCAATGAGTTTATCAATTCTACTTGTATGTATCATAGAATCCCATAACCCTGTAGTTCAAACTGTGTCAAACATTATAGCTATGTTAGGCCTTGTCTCTCTCTTAACAAATGTCAAATTACTTTACAAAGTCCATGGTCATCAATCATGTAGCAATAGTAGTTGCCTCAATGCAAGACTCAAAACTTATAGTTATTACTCTCTACAAAACCCTTTTGTGATCTTACTTTATTCCAAAGAATATATGATTTAAAATTAAAATAACACGAAAAAAACTCTCAAAGCATTTGGGCTTGGACCCCAATACTGCCTCAATAACATTGAATATTTGAATTCAGCATAGTGCTTTCCTAATTGCAAAATCAGATTTATGCTCTATATGATAAATTGCCCACTTAATAAGAGTGGAAAATAAAGACTTTATTTACAACAATAAATATTTACTACTTAATAAAAATAATTTAAAGTGATGTGTATAATTTAGTAAAGAAGGGCCCATTGTCCCTCATCACTAGTCTTTGCATTCTCCTTAATCTGTACAAATAAATTGTTTATGTAAAAAAAGAGTTGGTATGAATTGCTCATAATTTAATGAGCTTATTTTTGTGGAAAAATGTTAAATAATTTATAATTAGTGTAGATATCTTAAATACATTTATTTGCAACCTGCTGCATTTCAAAACTGTAAATAATAGAATTTAAAAATAAATAAATTTGTGGAGTATTGATTGCTTAGGAAGAGTAATATCAACTCCAGCTAGTGGTAGGGTGCTTAGAGTTTCAGCAACTTCAGATAAGTTAAGTTGTTTATTCAGTTTGCAAGATACAAGTGTAGTTATTGGCCTATACATAATTTGCTGTGTACTCTATGTGGCCACAAGGCTTAACTCACTTTTTTCAACAGATCTTGATTTGTAGGTTGGATATAATATTTTTCTAAAATTAAATTACTTTATTCTATATTTTTTCAAGTCTTGTGTTTGATACATTTGTAACTTAATTCAAAGGTTCATCTTATCCTTGAAAGTCAGTAATTGTGTGTCAGAGCAACCAAGATTTGAATGCAAGAACAATGATAAACTTCCAAAAATGAACAATGAGCACAAAAACATGCCTATCAAATACATATAAGAGTGTGTGTGTAAAATATACAATGAGGGCCTTGCATATAAAGGCAAGGTAGAGGAGGTAGGAAGGTAGGACTGGACGTCTGACTACCCCTCGAAATTGTTGATGTTTAAGATCAGAAAAGAAAGCAATCAGAAAATGCAACACATAAGACAATGAACACAACTAGATACCCTGGGAAACCCTCCAGCCTGAGGGAGAAAAACCCAGCAAATATATCTCTTATAATAGCAGCAATAACAACAGAAATTTGCTTACAACTCAGGCCCAGCACATGGCCGAATTTGATACAATGAATAATTGCACCTCTCCTTGATGCAAAGATACAATGAATATGTTTCTCCTTGAAATCGGTCTGCTGCAACAAAATGACGACCTGCTGCTGCAAGATGATGCGCTGCTACTACAAGATGATGCGCTGTTACAGAATGATGATCTGCCGCTTAAGCATGAACTTCTTCTAGGAATGCGAATTGTTGCAAATGAACTTGATGATCAAATGAATTTCTATCACCTTGTATTTATACAAAACAATGAGGCTCTTCATGAGGTCGGCCTCATTTAGAAATAATAATTCATCAAGTCGGCCCAGAAATAATAAACATTATTTTTCTCTTAATTTGATCTCCAATAAATTAAATAGCCAAAGGCTATTATTTAATTTATTCCCTTTTATTTATTGCTGCCGTTGGAAGTGAGAGGCTCGACGCTGAAACATCAACACTCCCTCTCAGCTAGGGAGGAATATTTCCAGCTATACAAGTCATATCACCTTATTGTGATGACAAACATCATTAATACATTCATGTGAAAAAGAGCATATCACCTCATTGTGATATCAGATATTACCTCATCGTGATATCAACCATAATGGCTACAACCATGTATGGTATGTACAAGTGTTCATCACTTGCGTGATGTTGTCACCTCAACATGACTTTCACCATGGCTTTCCCAGAGGGTGAAACATAGGTACAAGGAAATCATCACAGACTCTCTCACGTGATGATGTCATGGAGTCACACACATGACATCCACCATGACTCTCCCAGAGGGTGGAACATGGGCTCTCACCTCAAACTTCTCTTACAGAGAAGAATGCATTAACAAGGGATTTCACCTCGAACTTCTCTCACAGAGAAGAACTCATTAACAAGGGATTTCACCTCGAACTTCTCTCACAGAGAAGAACTCATTAAAGGGGATCACTAATATTGAGACTCCTTCTCAGTTAGGGCTGTATTCTCCACCATACCAAGCTTATCTCGAAAGTACACAACCTTTATCTTGGAGAGAGGCTTGGTGAGAATGTCTGCCGTCTGCTCATCAGTGCTGATATACCTCAATTGTATAGCTTTCCTCAATACCATATCTCTGATATAATGGTATTTGATCTCAACATGCTTGGTTCTGTCATGAAACACAGGAATGACAAAAGGCTTCATACAACTTTGGTTATCACAATGAATGATAGTAGACTCCATTGATTGTCCAAACAAATCTGCAAGGAGCTTACGAAGCCACACTGCTTCTCGAGCTGCCACACAAGCTGTAATGTACTCGGCCTCTGTTGTACTTAGTGCCACAAAAGATTGCTTCCCTCTACACCAGGATATCATCGCAAACCTTAAACTGAAACAACATCCAGAGGTGCTCTTCCGATCAGCAACGCAACCATCTTCTTTAGGTTCAGTAGGCTCCCTCTGAATCTTCAGGCACTTGCATCAACCTTCTGACCTCCTCGTCCAAGGTTGCTTATGATGAATTGCCAGACTCCCTCTGAAGGTTAATTCTTCCTCTTCGAAGAAGCTGATCACAATGACAACTTGAAAGGTACTTCCTCGTCGAGAGATATCTCCAACCATCAATATAGTCCCATGACTGCAAACTATGACTCCAAGCTTGATCATCTCTTCATTCGGCATGACTTCCACACAAGATGCCTTAAGCTCTTCTATGCGATCTCTCATCACCCTATTGCTTCTTGATCTGTCTTGGAAGCATTATAGAGAGGGATTACTTATCTCGAAGAGAAATGCTAGAAGCATATATAACCAATGTTATAGCATGAATTAATAACTACACAAGAATTCATGAACATTATAAAATACTTATCTCTTAAGTGATTTGGTTGCAGCCATTTTGCAACTTGATCTCATCCTTCATTTTAAAGGATTAGTAATAGTTTATAAAACACAACCTATAAGTGAAAAATGCAGCGAATATCAAAAAATCAAGATAAGTAATAGAACTTATCTTTATTGATATTGATATATCTTTCTTCCACCTTTTACTTCTCTCAAAAGGAGCTATTCTCAGCACAACAAGAGACAATCTGCTCAACTCAGATTTCTTAGACACATTATACAACCGACATATACAAAATAGAATCAGGTCTCTTAGGCACCATCACGGCACATGCGAAAGGAGAATGTTATCGATGTGATCATCCTATCACAATGAAGTTGCAGTTCTCTTTTCATCTTAGAGTCACACTCAAAAGATCTCCATAATTTGCAAGGAATAGTGATATCTCCAAAGGATCTTGTCCCAATGATCACTATTCAAGAGAACCTACGATTTTAACTAAATACACATGATTCAAATAACCAAGGTTAGATTTGCACAACTTAGCAAACTGAATTTCAGCCTAGAATGGTGAATTCAAGCAAAACAAAGAATACTTATCTCTTCATGAAGAGTTGAGATTCCTGGTAATCAGCTCGGCCAACCCTGGCATACATGTACACATCGAGAGGTGGTGATTACATCCGCTGTCCAGGCAGAGCCATAGGCTCTAGCCGGTGCCAACAAGGAGACGACTTCAGAAAAAAAACAGCAATCACAGATTCATGTTAGCGCCAACAAGGAGATTGCTCACTTTTAGTTTTTAAATCATGAATTCTCCTTGTCATCCCAACGAATTTCTCTATAACTCTTCTTCTCCTCTTCAGTGAGATTTCGAGCTGCACCCATGAGCTCATCGTGCAGAGCCCTCTGAGCATCCACCATTTTGAAAGTGCAAGCGTGAAAAGTTCAACCTAATTGTTTCTGCGAAAACGCAGGTTGTTATGCTCCTGAGCGATATCTACTTAATCGTTCGAAAGATATTTCTCGAAGTATTCTCACAAATTCTAACTAGTCCTCACGGATCTTTATAAACTTTCACAAATGTTTCTAAATTGTCCCAAAATAATGAAAATTTGCGCTTTGCATTAGATTCGATGCCCAGAGCCTGCAATGAAAGACGATGTATATTTTGTGCCCAAATTTGCCTTATTTGATTGAAGTAGGGATTTAACCCGCCGTGATTCATCTGCGTAAATTAACCAGAGGATGAGAGGAAGATCCAATGGCAACCTCAATGTCTTCGCTTGCAATTTTTTTAACTCCATGTCTGCACAAGTGAGACTCAGAAAATACACTTCCACTAATATTTGAATTCATCTGATAACATCGACTTCACGGGAATAGCAAATATCTGTTTTCATAAGAGATATATAGATTCTGCCGATCTCCTCGGCTCCTTGTACTAGACGACACCAACCAATGCTCCTTGAGAGATATACGGGAGTATACAAGGAACGGTTCCAGCAAGTAAGGCGAGCATTTAAAACGCATTCATCACTTCCTTAAGAGCGTCCATCCCTCAAGCTCCAATCGCAGATGCAGACCTGACAACATGACCAACTTCTGTTTCCGAATGGAGTCGCCAGAACTCACATTTGATGATAGAGAAAGATTCTGATGGTGAGTGGCGAGATCCGAAGGCTACGCAACCACAGAGTGAACCATTAAATGATGCTCTTGTCTTATTTGACTTGAATTTCTCTGGTATTGCTTTTTGCGAATCTGCTTAGATCTTTTTTTTTCTAATCCGCTTTGATACCATGTTGATGTTTAAGATCAAAAAAGAAAGCAATCAGAAAATGCAACACATAAGACAATGAACACAACCAGATACCCTGGGGAAACCTTCCAGCCTGAGGGAGAAAAACCCAACAAATATATCTCTTATATATAGCAGCAATAACAGCAGAAATCTGCTTACAACTCAGGCCCAACACATGGTCAAATTTGATACAATGACTAATTGCACCTCTCCTTGATGCAAAGATACAATGAATATGTTTCTCCTTGAAATCGGTTTGCTGCAACAGAATGACGACCTGCTGCTGCAAGATGATGTGCTGCTACTACAAGATGATGCTCTGTTACAGAATGATGATCTGCCGCTTAAGCATGAACTTCTTCTAGGAATGCGAATTATTGCAAATGAACTTGATGATCAAATGAATGTCTATCACCTTGTATTTATACAAAACAATGAGGCTCTTCATGAGGTCAGCCTCATTTAGAAATAATAATTCATCAAGTCGGCCCAGAAATAATAAACATTATTTTTCTCTTAATTTGATCTCCAATAAATTAAATAGCCAAAGGCTATTATTTAATTTATTCCATTTTATTTATTGCTGCCGCTGGAAGTGAGAGGCCCGACGTTGAAACATCAACACAAATGTGCAACACATGTTAGCTCACATGAGACAAGTGTGAGGACATGTGTGAAGTCCACATGAGATGAGACAAATGGATAGATAACCTCTAAGTAAACTTAAGCTAAGTGTGAATGGGTCTATCATGAAAGGGTGATAAGCTAACTAGTTTGATAATGAACCTATTTACACTAACATTGTGGGCATACATAAGAAAAAGAGCGTGTTCTTGTATAAGGTAGCAGCAATAACAGCAGAAATCTGCTTACAACTCAAGCCCAACACATGGCCGAATTTGATACAATGAATAATTGCACCTCTCCTTGATGCAAAGATACAATGAATATGTTTCTCCTTGAAATCGGTCTGTTGCAACAGAATGACGACCTGCTGCTGCAAGATGATGCGTTGCTACTACAAGATGATGCGCTGTTACACAATGATGATCTGCCACTTAAGCATGAACTTCTAGGAATGCGAATTATTGCAAATTGAACTTGATGATCAAATGAATGTCTATCACCTTGTATTTATACAAAATAATGAGGCTCTTCATGAGGTCAGTCTCATTTAGAAATAATAATTCATCAAGTCGGCCCAGAAATAATAAACGTTATTTTTCTTTTAATTTGATCTCCAAAAAATTAAATAGCCAAAGACTATTATTTAATTTATTCCCTTTTATTTATTGCTGCCGTTGGAAGTGAGAGGCCCGACGTTGAAACATCAACACAAATGTGCAACACATGTTAGCTCACATGAGACAAGTGTGAGGACATGTGTGAAGTCTACATGAGATGAGACAAATGGATAGATAACCTCTAAGTAAACTTAAGCTAAGTGTGAATGGGTCTATCATGAAAGGGTGATAAGCTAACTAGTTTGATAATGAACCTATTTACACTAACATTGTGGGCATACATAAGAAAAAGAGCGTGTTCTTGTATAAGGTTTATTTTTGAGAAGGGAAAAAGAGGAACCATAATAGATTACTCTTGAAATTTAGAAGATGATTGAAGTTGTGAATCTTGATTTGAAGCGGTTGTATGTGTTACTAATTATTTTAAAGCTCTTATTGCTTTCACGACTGACCAAAATTAAGATGATTCCAATGGCATGCTTGAAGAAGATGTAGTTATAGTACATTGTGAGCTCTAAGTTGTTGAGATGGTTATGTTTCTTCTTGTAACATTTAGGAACTTTCAATATGGATTTTAGTTTAGCAAAGATTCACGATGTATATACAACTTTATGATAGTGTATTCATATCTAAAGTAGAGGAACTTTCTAAAAACCAAGTGGAAGGATTCAATTCTAAGGGATGTTTTCAATTGGAAATTGTGGCTGCCCAAGTGAAAATTAGGTTGAGTTCTAAGGTTTCTCAAATGGAAAAGGAAGATGAGACTAAGCATATTGAATCATTGATAGAACTATTAATTAAGTTTTATCTTGGAAAATGATATTACCTTTGAAATAGTCATGAATTATCTATAGTTCGAACCAATTTTTCTGTCTTTCTATGGCAACATCTCTAGCCACATGAAGTTTAACTATTTGTAAAAATATGGGGCATTCACTTTAATTTCGTCAACGTTTCTAGCTTTCTATGGCAATATCTCCAACCACAAAAGGTTTCATTATACTAAAAAATACAAGGTATTTGCTTTAGTTTGTTCAGTTTAGGCTCCATTAGTTCACCCCTTGCCATTTAAAGATTTTTTATTAGGGACAAAAATAAATTCTATGTCTCACTTTGCTATATGCTCTTTTGAAATTTTATATTTAAAGACTTTGTCAATTGACAATAGAAACAATATGCTCTCTTGAGATTTTTCATCACTGACAATTAGTTGGGACCATAGGTTATGAGACTCGGACTTGGCGAGGGTGACTTGACTCAAGATTCGAGACTCGGTGCAAACTTGGCAAAATGAAAAACCCAAGAAATTTAGAGATTTTTAAGGATTTAAAACTTGTTTCATGCACCCTTTATTAAATAAACCTTAAAGAAACAATAACAACATCAAATGGAAGCTAATTTGATCACATACACAAGTATACATTGATCACATAAGTATAAACACAAATTGTAGCTAAGCTGCTGAAGGAAATAACACACTTAGATATATAGTCAAAGACTCAAATGTATAAAAAACTCATGGAATATGAAATGTTAAAAGATTCAAAACAATAACTAGAAGTCTATGGCTCAAAGGAGCCTGCATCCTTCCTACAAACGTGTCTAAGATAGGTCTTGGATGATGCAACAACCATAATCTCAAGTTTGAGGGCAATTACCCCAATGGGGTTGAGGGGCAGTGCCCTTTGTGGGGGTCTAGGGGTAGTGTCCCTAGTGGAGTCAAGCGACAGTGCCCCCTGCGGGGGTCTGGGGCAGCGCCCCTTGTGGGAGTCGGGGGGCAGCACCCCTCGCAAGGTCTTGAGGCAGCGCCCTGGGCGCGCTCACTATCGTGATACAAGGTGGGGTTGAGGGGCGGAGCCCTCGCCACCAAACCCAAATTAAGACCTCCAAAACCATACAAACCTTTATGGCGTACATCATTTTGCATTCAAAATAAGTAAAAGAAAAAGTTCTAACCTTAAATTTTATGTAATTTTTGCACTTTTCAAACCCCCTTGCGCGATTTTGCTTGATGGGACTCGCCCGGACTCGGCGCGTTCGACAAGTCTAAGAGACTTGGCAAGTCTCGTCAGGACTCGTCCGGACTTGACCGAGTTTGAGTCTGAGTCCCCCAAACTCTGCTGGGGTGATTCGACTCGGGACTCGCCAAGTCCAAGCGAGTCCTAGCAAGTCTCGTTAATATGGTTGGGACCCTATCTAGCTACTATAACCTCTAATTTCTATTGAAAGATAGTCTGTTGACTTTTAAGGATGCATTAAATTTTGAAGTATAAATACTATATATTTTCTAATGGTTAATCCATCTAAATACATCATTAAATTGTTATTTTCATATTTTTTAAAATAAAATTTATTTGTAATTATAATTGTTCAACTAGAACACAAGCAATATAGGTTTAGGGTTTGTTAATTTTTGATTGGTCATTAAGGAATTAGGGGTACCAAATTGGTGTAGGTCAAGGAAAATTTTAAAAGTAACAATTTAAAAAAAAAAATAAAAAATATATATATATATATATAATCATTAATATATTTTTAATGGTGAAATTTGTATATCTATGTCATTTTTATTTAGTTTTGTGTTTATTATAAGCTGTGTTATCGGGTTCTTCTATTTTACCCTTGGTTCGGGTCCTGGTTCGGTTCGCCTGTGGGTTCGACTAGGGTACTTTATTTTTGGGTTTGGTTCGCCTAGGCAGAACCCAAGAGAACCCGGGCAAAACCCAGACAGAACCCAGGCGAACCAAGACAGAACCCACGTGCCTAGGCATCCAAAAAGTGTTTTTTTGAGCATTTTTTTAATGTTTTATGGAGTTTGAATTTGACCCACGCCCAAGGGAACCCTAAAAGTGACCTCTAAATCACTTCAAACTCCTTAACTACCTCATTCTTATTCATTTGTTTTGCAAACAAATATTTTTATTCCAAGGGGCTGAGCTTTCATTTTTGCTTGTTGGATTGAAAGCGGACTATGACACAATTTTCTTTTTTCAAAAATTGTTCTGCATCATTGAACTGAGAATTTATCACACATCTGTAGAGTAACAGAGGAAACTACAAACTAAAACACATTACACTTCTGTTCTCACTGACTTGTTGTACTCTCCAACATCTCTCTTCTCCCATGTGGAGAGTTAGAACTGCTTGGCCATGCCTTTGCATCATTACGGAAGTTTTGCTCTTTTCTACAATGTCAAAAGCATGGCTGCATACAAATTAGGCAAAAGACCTTTCCTTTTAGATTAGCAATGCATGGAAGATTCAAAAAGTATCCTTGATATTACAAAAAGATATGTGTTTATACACTTCAATTGTGCAGTCACCCTTTGCTTCTTTCAAAGAAATATGTGCCTATGCCACTGTTACACTGCACAGGTAAACCAGATTTTGTAGTGTGGAGCTATATTAAGCTACCACTCTCAAGACCAATGTAACAATGATACAAAATAATGTTTGAGACTACACTAGCCATCAAATTCTTATGATTTCTGAAGAATGCTGATAACTCTACTCAATTGGCTTCTTTTTTCAAAATCATACAAAGTGAACCTTGGCATCAATAGACTCTGTATATCAAGCTACCACAATTCAAGTTTCAACGATGAATATTTATCATGCATGTTTTAAATGACATTCAAGTTTATGGTGGTTTTGTTGTTTATATGATGTTATGTGAAATTCTAATCCTAATTCATGCTTCTAGGCTGCATACATATATATATATATATATATTATTTTTACATGTTTTTTGTACTAACGAACCCAAGACGAATCGAACCCCCCCCAAAAAAATTTTAGTTGAACCCCCGAACTGGAACCAAAACCGGTAACTTAGATTATAAGGGAATGTCTTGATACATGTATATTTTGATAAGTGACCTAATATTGTGCAAATTTGACCTTAATTTTTTGCCCTATTGCCCTCTTGTCCACTCATTTATTCTATATGCACAAATAGAATTGTACACTCTATAGTTTTCTATTGGCATAAACATTGCACCTCCTTTGGGTGCAAGAGCTAGTACAAAGAGAGGAGTAACCTCTTGTTACGGTTTTCTTGAGCAGTATTTTAACCCCTATTTATGGCTCTGAAGCCCTGTTTACCCCTGCTTGTTCTTCTTTTCTTTACTCTTACGGTGCCACATAGATTTCACCATAGACAAAGTTATGGGCTTCTTCCACCCATTTCTATTTATGTTTTCTTTTTCTTTTGTGATTTTAATTCTGTATTCATGGGTAGCACCAGACAAGTGCTGGCTATATCCCAAATATTCTTTTTGCCAATGACTATCCAAGATCTAATGCCATCCTCTTCCCCATCTTTTCAATTTCAGCATCCTTCTTTGTATACAGTTCGTTGGAACGTTTTCACATCATTTCAATCCAAATTTGCAGGTGGGTAGTTTTTTCAATTCATTATTAATGAAAGAGGCAAATTTTAGTTTAACAAGGGAGGTTGAAAAATTCTTCCTCTTCCTCTACTCCATTACTCCCAAATCCTTTCCTACCAATATTAGGGGAGCAAGCATGCAAGCCTAGAGAGTTGGGAACTGTGATTTAGGTGTTAGTTTTAGGATAAAAAATGCAATAAGCAGAAAACACAACACATAGAACAATGAACAGAGTATTTTACCCTAGGAAAACCCTCCTACTCGAGGGAGAAAAACCCAGCAAGATATTCTCTTATAAATTAGAAAAATATCAGACCCTGGAAAGGCCGAATACAATACAATGGATCTGCACTTGTATATGGTGCAATTTCTTGAATATACAAAATATTTAACTCTTCTCCTCGAGTCAAATATGTTGCTCTTGAAGGGCGAACCTGCTGCTGAAGAAATTCGAACTTGGCATGAATTGATTGGATTATAAAATGAGGAGACACCTTCTCCTATATATACAAGCTAGGTGACCTTTCTTCTAGGGCCGGCCTGGAACAATATAATTTTTTTTTTGTTTAACAAAAGATAGGCCGACCTGCCTATAATCAATTAAACTTAGGGAAATACCTCCTGCAACTATAAATCACTAACACTCCCTCTTAGCTAGGAAGGTATTCTCAAATATCCTTGTCATGGAGTCACTCAACATGACATCCACAATGGCTGCATCCATTTGTGAAAAAGATTATATCTCAGTCTCAGAGATGTACAAAAAAATACCCTCGTCATGGAGTCTCTCAACATGACGTCTCATCTCAGTCTCAGAGATGTACAAAAAATTATCCTCATCATGGAGTCTCTCAACATGACGTCTCATCTCAGTCTCAGAGATGTACAAGATATCCTCGTCATGTAGTCTCTCAACATGACGTCTCATCTCAGTCTTAGAGATGTACAAGGGCTTGCACCTCATATTTCTCCATCTTAGAGAAATATACACTACAAGGGCTTTCACCTCATATTTCTCCGTCTTAGAGAAATATACACTGCAAGGGCTTTCACCTCATATTTCTCCTTCTTAGAGAAGTATACATTATAACAAAGCTTAATGATGTTGTGACTCCCTCTGGAGCTCCAAGTACCTGCATCAACCTCTTGACCTCCTTGTCCAAGATTGCTTGCAATGCTTGCCTTAGAGGAACGGTTTCCAACGCACACCTCCGACACTACTGACTTGCGAGAGTCTGGGACTGTACTCCTTGATCTCATCTCAGATCACCCTATTCTAAATAGGTTTGCGGAGTTACCAATGTCAATACCAATGTCAAATCCAGATTGACTGTCTTGTGCAATTCTGTTCTCTGCAGCTAAAGAGGTCTTCCAAGGACTTAGCACCTGGCCTTGCAACACTGCAGCCCACTTAGCTGACACCTTCACTTCTTCTCAATTAGTCACTTTAGTTCCTCGAGACATGGGGACTTCATTTTGCTGAACACATAACTCCCTCTTGATCCTTGCCTCAATACAGAGATTGCAAAGAAATCCTTCGGAAGTGAACTCCCCTCCATTGACTAATCTTAGAACCTTAAATCCTCTTCCTGGACATGATCTCAACTTGTGCCTGGAATTCTGAAGTGAACTCCCCTCCATTGACTGATCTTAGAACCTTAAATCCCATTCCTGGACATGATCTCAACTTGTGCCTGGAATTTAACTAACTTTGAATGGCAGGAGTGTAATCGAGGGATGAATCTATATCTCTAAGAATCCAACATCCTTTTGCTCCTCGATCCATCCTACATTTTAAAGAGATTAATAATAGTTCATAGAATCAAACTACCCCGAAGAGGAATATACAGACCAATGCTAGTAGCATACATGATTCACTAATCTACATGATTATTATTCAAAGGTACAAACAAAAAATACTTATCTCTTTATTACAAATATCCAGCCAGTGATGCCTTTCCAGATTTCAATCTCCATATCTCTCCCTTTGGTTTTCGATTGCAACAAATTTCAGATTTAGAAGAACTGTCAATATGCAAATCACAACGATCTATACTTTTTGACAACAAAGATCTCCTGTGAGCAACAACTGGTTTCCTTGACTGCGAACTGCAACACTTTTCAGACAACTGCAACTCTTCAATGATCGCTTGATCTTCTTCAACTTGAAGAAACAACATATATTCCTTACTCTTCTGGGTGTGTAGCCAACCGGCGGAGGTACTTCTCCAAAGCTATCCTCCGCTACTCAATAGATTCTTCCTTGAGCATGACTTGACTTTCTACTATACTTATGTCAGGGCAAGTAGGGATGATAAAGCTTCGATATGAGTCAGCAAGCCTATCAGCTAGAGTTACAATATCACAGCAGACTCTTCAAAGGCAGAGTATAAATAAGCAGCTCCCAATTAAATGCAGGCCCCATGATTTAAAACTTGATAGTTTATTTAAATGATGGCTTCCTAAATAGAATGACACCTTTAATTTCCAGGCGCTCAATAAATTTCCGAATGCGTTCCATTCACCTGATGTAATCTTTGAATCAAAGCCCAATATCATAAGAATAGGTGGTTTCCTTCACAAACTTCCAGCTTCCACGAATTCAAATACTTGGCCGTCTCACAATGTTTCATGTCACTGAGTCTTTGATTAAATTAAAACCCAATAATATGAATTTTCAATTTTCGTGATCTGATGCGACTCCAATATTCAAGAGATGCGACAAAGATATTGATGCTTGTCTTTCCTGACAATTGATATTCGCTTCCTTAAGGCTTCACATATGTCACTAATGTTGGTACCTCTTACAAGGCGACGATGAATTATTTTCTATGACCGACCCTTTAATTTGTGATTGTCCTTAATATCCGACTGATGATTTCTGTCTCTGGCCCATCTTCAGCTATACGACCTAGACTTAACAATTTCCTCAAGATGACGATTTCACAGATCTTCCACTTTCCACCATGCGATTCCAATGAGTAATGGCAGCTCAAAACTCCTTGAAGAATTTCCAATCGTTAAACTTGAATGAATCGTCAGTATGAAGAAAGCTATTGAATGATATTCAACTCCCACGATTGACATTGATCAACAACTCCAGACATGTGGGGTTTGATTGAGTGAAACACTCACCATGGAGTCTGCCATAGACACAAGCAGAGCTTCTTCAGACATGTTGTTTTCAAACCCCATCATGTCAAAGAGGAGCTCTAATTTCTGCACCTGCATACCAATAAGAAGGGACTCTTCAAGTCTTGAGAAATGAGGCAGGCTGTGACTGATTAGTCCTTAAATTGATTTATTCTTTGTTGAATAATGAGCTGTCTGCTTAGCCAAATTCGATCAGGTCTTTTCTAAACCTGCTTTGATACCATGTTAGTTTTAGGATTAGAAATGCAATAAGCAGAAAACACAACACATAGAACAATGAACACAGTATGTTACCTTGGGAAAACCCTCCTACTCAAGGGAGAAAAACCCAGCAAGATATTCTCTTATAAATCAGAAAAATATCAGGCCCTGGAAAGGCTGAATACAACACAATGGATCTGCACTTGTATATGGTACGATTTATTGAATACACAATATTTAATTCTTCTCCTTGAGTTAAATCTGCTGCTCTTGAAGGGCGAACCTGCTGCTGAAGAAATTTGAACTTGGAGTGAATTGATTGGATTATAAAATGAGGAGACACCTTCTCTTATATATACAAGCTAGGTGACCTTTCTTCTAGGGCCAACCTGGAACAATATAATTTTTTTTTTGTTTAACAAAAGATAGGCCGACCTGCCTATAATCAATTAAGCTTAGGGAAATACCTCCCGCAGCTATAAATCACTAACATCCGGGGCTATTGGAAAGCATCTCTAACACATGAAGCTCAAATGGATAAAGGAGCCCTCTCTTACTAAGTGCAATTGAGAATCAGATAGGTAAGGTGTGATCCAAAACAAGTCTAGAGCCCCAATCATGTTCAGAGCAAAGTTTGTTCTTATTAAAATTGCAAAGAATATGTTGGGACTTTATGGAATCAATATTTTTGGTCAACTAGTTTCCATCTTCTACAGTTGAATCTATTTTCTAAATTGACTCTGCACCCTGGTTCACAGCAGTAATGATTATTTGTGAATTCCCTTCCAATATTAGGTTCTTGCAACCTTTTGTAACTGCAAAACCAAAGGCCTTTCAGCGATGCCCTTGCCGGTTTTTAGTCTCCTTGGTTATATGCATGGCAAGGATTAGGATCAGTTGATTATTAATTCCAAAAAAGCACCCCCCACCCCCGGCCGGTCCAGGATTGCCTTTTTTAGCTTGAGTGGCTAAACTCCAATTGCATCTGTCAAAAACTTTAGAGATGTTTGGCTTGATCATCAAACTCAGCTGCTTTTGAGTATGCCATGAATTGATAATCTCTTGAACTACTCTTATGCTAGCAAAGATATGACAGCCTACAACAAAACCAGATTGAGAGTGAGAGATTGTGGAGGCAGTGACTTTAGAGATAATTTTGTAAATCATATTGCATACTGCAATTGGCTGGAATTCCTCTAAATTGTTGTCTTTAGTTGATTAGGTTACTAGGACAAGATAAGTGAGGTTGAGCTTATTCAATAACATGTGATTTCTTCTCAATTCAATGTCCTAGAGAAAATCATGTTTGATTACATCTCAGAAAGTCTGATAGAAAAGGGCTGTGACATCTAGACCAAAGCATACCAAAGCATCTGTTGGGCCGAAAAAAGAGAACCATCTTTCAGAGTTCATTCTCAAACATTGATGGTTTGAGGTGTATTATGAAGGAGGATGTTTCGGGATGCTCACAGTTCTTTAGTATCTAGCGGTGCATATGGCCTTATATTAATTGGTAGCAAGATCCGTGGTTGCTGTATGGTCCTGATTCTCTTGAATACACTACCTATCACGAGTCTAGAGGCTGCTAATAAAATTTGATTCTGTCAGTTGAGCACAGAAGCATGGATTTTTTTTAAATTGGTTATACATAGTTGATCTGTGAAGTGTTGAGGTTGTTCTAGTCCTACATTGGACATAAGACTTTAAGGTTATATGTTTGGTTATACAATTTTTTAGTATGGGTGTCTTTCTTTTTTTGATCCATTCTACTTTGGATCTATGGTGCCAATAAGTGTTCTCTTTGTTCTGGGCTGTAGCTAGTTGACATACTCAGTTTTGTTCTTTGGCTTCCTGGTCTAATAGAGAAGTGAGGTCCTAGTCCCTAATGGTCGTTTGAACTCTTTCAAGTTGTTTAATGGTGTGGAGTTGTAGCAAAACATTGCTAAATGTGGAACTGTTCCAGTCTTCTATTTGTTGCCACACAAACTTGAGGTTTTTAGCAAATGTATACATAGCTGATCAGTGAAGCGTTGGGTTTGTTCTAGTCCTACATTGGACATAAGACTTTAAGGTTATATGTTTTGTTGAGAGGTTCAATCACCAAGAGAGTACATTACAGTACCCGAGCAGTCCTGATTAGTGAATCTTTGTGGGTTATGCGAAGAGTTCTTGTGAGATCAAGGTGTAGTGGTTGGAGTCATTGTTGAATCCAAGAAAGTATTAGGTTGGCTGGTCCTAGGTCCATGATAAATCCCATTCACATTTTTGAAATTTTCTCATACATATTTAACATTCATGTGTACATACTACTCTATTGCATGAGAGAAAATAACATTTGGCATGAGAGCCAAATTTCTGATGGCTCCATGGGTTTTTCAGAGCCTAAATGACTAGTTATGGTTTTATTGAATCCTTTTGAACAAGGAGTTCAGGTTTTGTCAAAAACTAAACAGACAAGATTGCTCATTTTCAGGAATCCATCTGCAAGATCTGTTTAATATGAAGCATTTTGTTGCTCTTGAGGCATAGTTTCACTTTAAAAATGTTACTTTGGGGCTTTAGAAGTGCTTTTCCACACCTTTTTAAAATTTCAGGGCATTGGGAGGAGGTTGTTTTTAAATCCCCTAGGACCCAACTAGAGTCTAATTCTACAACCCATATTGGCCATTTAGACCATTCAGGTCCTTCCAATCCATACTAGATGCTGGACAGGTGGTTGCACCAGATCACCACTTCCAACCCTCAAGCTGGCCACTGCCTTGCATCAGGCCTGAGGGGAGAGTTCCAGCAGTTTGGTCACTTCCAACAATCATATGTGCCCACAGTTGACTAAATCATTGTACTTGAGGAGATTAAATCCCCAATCCTAAGGGTATTATAATCATGCCAAAGTTTCAGAGGGAAACAGAATCCATGCCAAGTATCTGCGGAGCCTCAAATAAGATGTTGAAGACATGGTGATCATGATTATGAAGGTTTAAGAATGCAAAAAACAAAGAAGGGAATGCTTTTGATGCTTTTGAGTGGCAACAAACTACTCTTTACAAATGCATGGAAAATAATTCTGAGGAGCAACTGGAAATGTAAGGTACAATAAGGATCTTTGGATCCAGATTGACAAACTCACTCAAGATGAAACATTCTCTTAAAGAGAAAAAATCAGGAACATTAGAGGGAACTGAAAACATTACAGGCACAAAATTCTAATTCGAATGCTTTTTTTAATCTTGTATCCATTAAGAAAGAATTTAAGAATATGTGTTTGTTTGACAAGTTATAGTGATTGCCTAGATTATTACAGCGGCTTTAAACTGACCAAATCCAGTGAATTACAGCTCAGGTGAATCTTAATCCTGTTTGATGCTTTGCACACTAGCAGGCAAATTGACAGAGAGAGCTACCCAAACTGAAGCACCTGATGACAATTTGATTTGTGAGGAACCTGTTGCCAAAGATGATGTTGATTTTCTTATTGTCACAATAGAAGTTCCAGTTGATGGCATTGATTCTCATGGGGTTAAAATACCTGTGGTGCAATCTGCTCCTGTTGCTGGTCCTTGGGAGAAGATTTAGGCATATTTGTATCAGAGATTACTAAATCATCATTGTGGGATTGCTTCGGATTGCTTCTAGTGCATTTAACAATTCCAGATCAATTCAGTTTGTTCTAGTGGGAGACTCTATTGATGGCAATAGACAATCTTCACCTAGGCATGGTAGAGTTGACCATATAAAATCAGATTGGATATTCATATATAATGGGATAGACATGCATATTTGAGGATGAGTACGAGACAAATGCAGTAGCTATTTTATTTTGAATGATCTGATCACATCAGAAGGCAGGATGTGATAACATTTTTAGGCAATGTTTTTTTGATGATGGGTTCTGCGCAATCTTCCAACCAGAAATGATTATCATGGTCTCAGAGGATTGAGCAACGAATGTGACATCAGATCAATGACTGTTCACATTTGAACAACAGATGGCTGAAGCAAGGTAGTTTATTTCTGAGGAGAGCATCATTGACCTGACAGTTTGCTAGAGGGGGCGTATGAAAGAGTTACATGTAAGGTTCTGAAATGCAATTGACAGATGATTACCAGTATCAGCTTGTGGAAAGAGGTTAATCAAACAGGAAGGGAAAGTGAGGTAGGACTCAATAGTTTGTTTTTTAACTGTTGATTGATTGAAGTTTGAATTCAATGTTGATCATGAATGAGTCACCATTCATCCCTTACAACAAAAAGCCAGAAAAGAAGACATGTACTTTTTGTACATTGTGATATCCCATTGAGGGTTGGGGGACAGGCACAGGATGACGTTAGGATCAATAAAACGACTGTGTATTTTGGATGTCCAGTATACAGCATACAACCATAGATTAAAAGATTGGTTTGTGGTCCAACTTAGTGGGTACACTGATTGGACTTGAGTGAGTCTTAGAGAGAGTTCTAGTGAAACCATATGGGTGTCATGGTTGAAGTCTTGTTGGGCCTGAGAGAGTATTTGGTTAGGTGCAGATGTACTCCATTCACATTTTCCTAATATAAGCTTACCATTTTTATCTCCATATTGTTCAATGTGTGATTCTAAATAATAATTTCAAGATTTGACTCGATGCTCACTGCATGATTGGCATACATCAAGCCAATTACTTGTTCTTCACTAATGCGAGCAAAACCATTGGCACACTACTTGTGTTAGTATTACATGTCCACCTTCACTAAAAGGTGGGGGGAGAATCTGCATAATTGTTCAACCGAGTTGCTGTTATCCTTTCTGATCTGGACTACAGTTGATATAGAGATGTATGTGCTATTCGTGTAGAGTGAACCTCCAACCAAAACACCGAAGAAGTGCTTTAGTTTTATGCCACCACATGAACACTAAAAAATAAAATCACCAAATTAATAAGACTCATGATTGCTTATCCTAAACAAAATATTTCAACTCATCTGTTGTTAGTTGTTTTAGCTGAGTGCATATAGGGATATCGATATAGTTTTTAGATACTTGATAAGGATATAACAATCATATGTTCTACTTTCATGTAAATTCTCAACCACAGCATATATTTTGAAATTGAATAAAGTATTGGCAAAGGTGTAAAAATGTGTGCCAATACCACTGGAAATTAAAGAGCACATGAAGAGAGTCTGCTGACATTCTAGAATCATGACCAATAGAAACTTGAAAGATGATAATGGGTGTATAGAGGGTCTCCTTGTAGGTTGTGTTAACCATGATCTGTCCTGCAGGATTGCCTTCCTCGACCAACTTATCATTTTTAATGTTGAAGAGTAGGGGGAAGCTTATGATAATTTCCGTAATAGTTGTTTGTTGCATGCATTATCTTCTTGTCATATATTTATTTCGTTTCCACTAGATGTCCAATGCATACATATTTTCTGTAAAAGTATTTGTTTGATAAGCATCCCCTTTGGCCACAGTGGTATTGCTTTTTGTTAATAATTTATCTATCATCAAATTTATTCCTTATCCTCATTTTTAAGGTTCGATTCAAATATGACTGATGTCACAGGGTTTCCTGCATTTCAACCAAAAAGTTTGAAATCCGACGAACTTAAAAAAAACATGAAAAAATGTTTTGAAATTGTCCATATGTTCAGTCGTATACAGTCATATATTTTGCAACAGAAAATATTAGGGTTTGAAGCAGTCATCGGGGGTTTTCCAGGTGGCTGTGGTGTTGAGTGTTTCAAGATTGTAGACTGCAGCAGCATTGGCATTGAGTATGCAGGTCATTTAAAAACTCTGCTCACAACTCTTGAACGTTTCTTCATCAGATCATGCTTTTTTAACTTTGGACATCCCAGGCTGGATGTCCAAAAGTAGGAAACTGAGTGTGAAAATTGTGTGGCATGTTGCAGGCCATTCTTGGGATCTGCCATTGACACCTTTGTTACTGAATTTGCTCTTGAATATCGGATTCCATTGATGGTTTTGTGTGTAGCAGTGTAGAGGGACAGCAAGGCATTTGGCAGAGAGGTGTGACCTTTTTTGGAGTGGGAATGACTAAAGTTGCAGGCTTTTGTAGCAGAACTACCAAGCTGTGCATGCTTCGCTTTTTTTTCCACAAAAATGTAGTAACTACAATCTTCACTCCTTTTTTTGAGTTAAGCTCAGGTGGAATCCTTTCATATTTTAAATTTTTAATGAAAACTTTCTAAAACCCATAAAAACCTTGGGCTTGGTTAGAGAATCACTTCATTTATATTTTTTAGTTTGTTTTACTTTTAATATTTTTTATATTTATTTAATTTTAAACTTAATGGTTAGGATTTTGGTTTAGGGTTTAGGGTTATGATTGGACCTTGAATAAGGTTTTAGGGTTATGGTAAGGGTTAGGGGTTGTTTTTGTATGTGGGTTATGTTGATGTTATAGTGGCGGGTATATCCTTCACCCGATTTGAACAATAAATATTAAATATCGAACAAATAAATAAAGCAAGTTGCTACTTATTTATTTGTGGCCAAGAGTCGCCTCAATTAAAATAATTAATTTATTTCTCAAAGCCGACTTAATGAGAAAGTCGCATCATTTTGTGTAAAGTTGTCTCTTATGTGAAAAAGGTCGACTCTTCATGGAAAGACGCCTTGATCTATATTTAAGCAAGGTGATTCTCTTCATTTGTCAATTCGATCTTATTGAAGACAAGTTCGTGCCCTAGAAGGAGTTCGTCATTTTGCAGCAGATCGATATTTATTCTTCAAGTGGATTGTGTTTAAGATATCAAATTCTTTGTATAATCGCACCAAGGAGAGGTGCTTCTTTCATAGCTTCAAATCGGCCTTGTGATTGGCCAAGTTGTAAAGCAGATTTCTGCTTCTTCATTCAATATATAAGTGATATATTTGTGGCTGGGTTTTTCTCCCTCAAGAAGGAGGGTTTTCCTAGGGTATTTGCTGTGTCTTATTGTTCATAATTATGTATTTTTGTTTATTTCATGTCTGATCATAAAAATAACATGGTATCAGAGTGGGTTTAAGCAAAGATCGGATCAGATTTGTTTTTAAACAGTCTTCTTCTCTTCTTCTCATCTATAAGAGAGTCTATCCAAGGATCGAAAATGGTGAGTGGAGTCAAGGTTGAAGATAGACTTGATGGTGCATCTAATTTCACCTTTTGGAAATTTAGAGTCCTTATTGCGAGGTGAAAATTCAAAGTCCTTATTGCACTAGAAGAAAATGATCTTCTAGACTTCGTGAAAGATGATGTGCCCGAGCCATCCGATGATGCTAAGAAAGGTCAATGGAAGAAGAATGGCACGAAGGCTAGGAAGATCTTGATAGATTCCGTGAAGGATCATCTTGTGCCGATTATCTCCAAGATGACGATAGCCAAAGATATGTTTGAGGCTCTACAAGGCTTGTATGAGATCAACAACACCAACAGAGCTCTTGCCTTGAGACAACAACTCCATCATATAAAAATGGCTAAGGGAGATTCAGTCATCTCCTTCTTCATGAAGATTACTGAGTTGAGAGATCAGCTATGTGCCATTGGAGATAGAGTTGAAGATAGAGACCTAGTTATGTTGGCACTAAATGGTCTTCCTCAATCTTGGGAACCCTTTATCCAAAGCATTAGTGGAAGATCTAAAGTACCCAAGTTTGATCGTCTTCGAACTGATTGCATTCAAGAGGAATCCAGATTGGCAGCAAGAGGAAATGGGCGAAGCTCTCATAATGAAGAAAATCATGTACTTGCTGCTCAAACTTCCAGAAGGAGAGGAAGAGAAGGGAGAAAAGGCAATTTCAAGAGGAATAGAGACAAAAGTTCAGACTCTGCTCTTGAGCCAAAGCAGAAGAAGGATCTCTCTCACATTCAATGTTTCAGATGTGACAAGTATGGTCACTATGCTCGAGATTGCTTAACAAGACCAAAGCAACATGCTTCTATTGCAGATGTTGATGCTGTGTCACCTCAAAAGGAATCTAGAGACAACTCAAGGGGTTTTCTATTCATCTCCGCTCTTTCAAGCAATGTTCCCACCGACAGTGATACTTGGTTGATTGATAGTGGTGCTTCTCGACACATTACAGGATATCAAGAGCATCTTTCAGACTTGGTAGAAAGAGAAACCAACTTACAAGTGATAATCGAAGATGATGCTTGTTACTCCGTAAAAGGAGTTGGGACCTTCTCTCTTCATCTAGATTCTGGCATCCCTCTTCATTTGAGTGATGTTTTGTTTGTACCAGGAATCAAAAGAAATCCTGTCTCCATTTCAGCTTTGGAGGACAAAGGATATCAAGTTGCCTTCTCTGAAGGGAAATTTCTTGCTTGGCCCAAGAACTCTAGCATCAAAACAACTCGTGTGTTTGGTGTTCGTTAAGAGAGCCTATACAGACTCTCTGTTCGTCCAATTTGAGCATTATGCATGACTCTACCAGTTCGAGCGAGCTATGGCGTAGGAGACTTGCTCACCTACACTTCAGAGCTCTTCTATGTATGGAGAAAATGGTTACTGGTCTACCAAAGCTCAGTCTAGAGCACGATGGCATTTGCAGAGGTTGTGCACTGGGTAAGAATATTAAGGGTCTTTTTCATAGTAGTGAAAGTAGATCAAAAGGAATTCTAGATCTTATTCATTATGATTTATGTGGTACAATGTCTGTGGCATCTTTGAGTGGATTTTGGTATTATGTGATTTTCATTGATGACTATTCTCGAAAGACTTGGATTTACTTTTTGAAGTCTAAGGAGTCCGAAGAAGTACTTGAGAGATTCAAGGAATTCAAGGCTCAAGTTGAAAACATGTCCGGGAAAAGGATCAAGATTTTGAGATTTGATAATGGAGGAGAATACACTTCTGGAGGTTTTCGTAATTTCTGCATTGAGGCAGTTCAGTGTTCCGTACAACCCTTAGCAAAATGGAATTGCCGAAAGAAAGAATAGATCCATAGTTGAGGCAGCCAAAGCTATGATTCATGATCAAGACTTACAGACCTTCCTTTGGGCAAAAGCTTCTAGAACTGTAGTGTATGTTCATAACCAAATCCCTCATCGAATATTGGAAAACATGACTCTTGAAGAGGCCTTCATAGGTGTGAAACTTGAGGTTAGTCATTTAAGAATTTTTGGTTGTCCTATTTATATTCATGTGCCTAAGGATAAAAGAACTAAGCTAGAACCTTCAAGCAAGAAAGGAATATTTGTGGGTTACAGTGAGAATTCAAAGGCCTATAGGATTTACATTCCAGGGCAGAAACAAATTGAGATTAGTAGGGATGTCTCTTTCGAAGAGGAAGTAGCCTTCAAAAGATCTAAAGGGTCTTACATGGAGATAGATAGTGAAGAACAAGAGACACCTCAGGATATGGACATTTCTTTTGATCATACTTTTGAGATTCAAAGGGAGTCTATTGAACTAGAAGATGCTATTGATCCAGTTGATCCTATAGAACCAACTGGTGGGCCAAGGGATATTGCTATAGGCCGAAAGAGACCTCTATGGGCTAGACAAACTATGCAAGAGGCAAAACAGTATGTAGCTCCTCGAGGTACCTTTAGAGAAAGTAGGAGACCGCAAAAGTTTCCAGGCTATGTGGCATTGATGAGTCACATCATTGATTTTGAACCTTCCAGTATTGAGGAAGCATCCAACAAGCAAGAATGGAGAGATGCTATGACAAAAGAATATCAATCAATTATCAAGAACGATGTTTGGGATGTTGTACCAAGACCTGAAGGCAAATCAGTTGTGTCTTCCAAGTGGCTCTTCAAGATCAAGCACACAGCTGATGGGAGCATTGAGAAGTGCAAAGTAAGATTTGTGGCAAGAGGTTTCTCTCAAAAGGAAGGAATAGATTGTAGGAGACATTTGCTCCTGTTGCTCAATATACATCTATCAAGACTATTATTGCTATTGCATTTGCTAAAGGTTGGAAGCTACATCAGATGGACGTAAAGACTACATTTCTTAATGGTGTGATTGAAGAAGAAGTGTACATTGAGCAACCAGATGGTTTTGTGATTCATGGGAAGGAGTCTCATGTATGAAGATTGAAGAAGGCCTTGTACGGCCTTAAGCAAGCACCTCGTGCTTGGTATGAAAGGATTGATCAATATTTGATGAGTTTGGGTTTCTCCAAGAATGATGTAGATTCCAATTTTTACTTCAAGGTAATTAATGGTGAGGCTTTGATATTGGTCCTTTATGTTGATGATTTATTTCTCACTGGTGTAGAGTATCTCATTGTCAAATGCAAGAAAGAGTTATCCTCCGAGTTTGAGATGAAGGATCTTGGTCTTATGCATTACTTCCTGGGACTGGAAGTGTGGCAAAGACCCAATGAGATTATCTTGAGTCAAGGAAAATACACTATTAATATCTTGAAGAGATTTGGGATGATGGATTGCAAGTCCATGCCTACACCTAAGGAGATAAACTTGAAGAAGTTGAATGACTCTACAACTGGTTCAGATTTGATAGATCCCACTATGTATAGACAGTTGATTGGATCATTAATGTATCTAGTCAATACTAGAACAAACATTTGTTATATAGTAAGTGCTCTTAGTCAGTTCATGTGTGAACCAAGACAAATTCATCTAGTTGCAGCTAAGCATATCTTGAGATACTTGCGTGGCACACTGGGATATGGCTTGAGATATACTTCCTGTGAAGATCTGAAGTTACAAGGCTATACTAATTTTGATTGGCCCATGAGTGTAACTGATAGGAAGAGCACTTCTGGATGTTGCTTCAGTTTGGGGTCTGCCATGATTTCCTGGTGTAGCAGGAAGCAGACTTTTGTTGTACTAAGCATTGCGGAGGCTGAATATATTGCAGCATGTGTAGCAGCTCGAGAAGCAGTGTGGCTTCGAAAGCTCCTTGCAAGTTTATTTGGTCAAACATTGAAGCCGACTGTGATTCATTGTGACAATCAGAGCTATGTGAAGCTCTCTGTCAATCCAGTGTTTCATGATAGGACAAAGCATGTGGAGATCAAGTATCATTACATCCGAGACATGGTGCTGAGGAAAGCAATTCAACTCAAGTATATTTGCACTGATGAACAAATGACTGATATTCTCACCAAGCCTCTCTCTAGAGTGAAGTTTACACATTTTCGAGACAAGCTTGGAGTTGCAGAGAATGTTGCCCTTGCTGAGAGGGAGACTCAACATCAATGATCTTTTCTATAATGCATATTTCTCTGAGACGGAGAAATATGAGGTGAAAGCCCTTGTCCATCTTTGAGACGAAGATGTGGTTCTTTCCACACATGGGAGTAGCCATGTTGGATGTCATGTTGAGAGACTCCATGACAACATCACGTTGAGAGACTTTGTGATGAATCCTTTGTACTTGTGTTTTTCCACATGGGAGTAGGCATGGTGGACATCATGTTGAGAAACTCCATGATGACATCACGTTGAGTGACTCCGTGATGGGCACTTGTGCACATGTTCCTTTCCACACATGGGAGTAGCCATGGTGGACATCATGTTGAGTGATTCCATGATGATATCACATTGAGATACTCCCTGACTAACTCTTTTCCACAAATGGGTGTAGCCATTGTGGGTGTCATGTTGAGAGACTCCATGACATGGACATCTGGAAGGATACCTCCCTAGCTAAGAGGGAGTGTTGATGTTATAGTGGCGGGTATATCCTTCACCCGATTTGAACAATAAATATTAAATATCAAACAAATAAATAAAGCAAGTTGCTACTTATTTATTTGTGGCCAAGAGTCGCCTCAATTAAAATAATTAATTTATTTCTCAAAGCCGACTTAATGAGAAAGTTGCATCATTTTGTGTAAAGTCGTCTCTTATGTGAAAGAGGCCGACTCTTCATGGAAAGATGCCTTGATGTATATTTAAGCAAGGCAATTCTCTTCATTTGTCAATTCAATTTTATTCAAGACAAGTTCGCGCCCTAGGAGGAGTTTGTCATTTTGCAGCAGATCGATATTTATTCTTCAAGTGGATTGTGTTTAAGGAGATATCATATTCTTTGTATAATCGCACCAAGGAGAGGTTCTTTTATAGCTTCAAATCGGCCTTGTGATTGGCCAAGTTGTAAAGCAGATTTCTGCTTCTTCATTCAATATATAAGTGATATATTTGTGGCTGGGTTTTTCTCCCTCAAGAAGGAGGGTTTCCCCAGGGTATTTGCTGTGTCTTATTGTTCATAATTCTGTATTTCTGTTTATTTCATTTCTGATCATAAAAATAACAGGTTATTGTTTCTTTTGTGACGGATGTGCGGATCTCCTATAGGCACCTGTGCTGCCATCGTAGGGTTACACCTACATAATAACAAGTTTGTCAACCAAATTTTTATTGGGAAAAAAATTATTGAATTTAATCATAATTTTTTCCCCAATAAAAATTTGGTTGACAAACTTGTTCCAAATTTTTTCCTTTCAACATTTGAATGTAACTACAAGAATTTGATTTGTTTTTAATAAATTTTAAATATTTTTTAAGTCTAACGAGACAATTACATGACCTATATTTGACGTCGAATGGCTTTTTCTTTTCAGTAAAAATGTTTTTTTTTGCCAAACTAATATTTCATTAATGTTTTTTTGAATTTTTGTAAAGGGAAAATAAGGTGCTTACGAACAAACTAATGGCCAAAACACTTACATTGATGCAAACCATGTCCGTTGCAGGTGTTTTCTCTGCAGTTTCTTTCTGGTATGATCAATTCCTGGAACCTATTTGTTACACTTTTTTTAGGTTTCTGATTTATGAGGTGCTTTTTACTTGTATTTTGTATTTGAAGTTTTCATGTTACCCCGATTTTTTTATTGTGTATACTTTTAACAAGCAGGTATGGGTTTATGTTTGGACGGGAATCTGCCAGGAAAGAACTGGGAAGCAAAATTGAGGAGCTACGAAGCATTGCCGATGATCAACAGAGTTGAAGTATAATAATTTTGAAATAAAGCTGTTCGTATGAATAGTGGTACGATTTGATCTCGAATTTAGATCTGGAATAAGTTATGACTCTTTTTTTGGGTGCAAGAATGGATTCTCCTGAAAAAGTGGACGGAGGACATAAAACTCAGAAAAAATGGAAGAAAATTGCTTATGGAGGAATGCAAACTGGTTATGATGATAACTATACTGATGAATCATTTTTGGAAGACATGGTAATGAATGCCAATGTAGTAAGGAGGGATACTCTGACCTTAATTCGGGATTCTGTTGCAGTGGTTCAGTACATCTGTGTTGTAGCTTTGGTTGTATCTGTATGGACTTATTCTTTGAAAGCTGAGCTAGATGAACATCTCCTTCTGATGTTGGATGCGGTTTTGTTGGGATTGGGTTTTTTAGTACTGTTGTTGACTGCAAAAAGAATTTCTTTATCACTCCTATATCGATACGCTCTTAATGTCGGGTTTTTCGTTGGTGGGCTTTATGTTTTGGCCCCTGTCTATGAGACACTGACTAGGTCCATCAGTTCTGATTCTATCTGGGCACTCACTGTATTTCTACTCTTAATCCACCTCTTCTTGCATGACTATGCTGGCTCTACCATTAAATCTCCAGCATCTTCAGTGTTAAACCAAAACTTGCCAGCTGAAAATCACACTACATTGACCAATAATGTTTCCCTGAATGCTTCAATTGTAGCGTCAGTACTGATTGCTTCTCGCTTACCATCCAGGCTTCTCGTCTTTGCTTTAATTCTTTTCTCGCTAGAACTTTTTTTATTTTCTCCTCTTGTTACCCACTGTTTAAAGCAGTACTCTGTCAAATTGTATTTGTGTTTTTCTTTCATGTTGGTGGTTATAACTCTTGGCCTTGTTTTCCCCCTGCATCGTTTAGTTTTTTTTCTTTTTGCCGGACTCCTTGTTTTTATTATGATAGTGTGTCCCTATTGGTTGATAAAAGCCCAAGAGTACAAATTTGAGATCAAGGGTCCATGGGACGAAGCGAAACTATGCTTTGACATAACAGACTAGGGCGATCAGAAGGATTTGGTCTAGCAGTAAAGGCTGACTGTCTTCCATGAGGCTAGCAGTAAAGATTGACTGTATTTCATGAGGTTGCCAGTGTCTTTAGGGTGAAGTGTTTTTCTTGATACAGTGGTCCTTAAATCTACAGAGAGGGCACATAGCAGTTTTGTGCTGATCCTCTTGCATGAATTTATGTGATCAAGCTTTTGCTTCCTACTGATGAAGTCAAAGCATTTTACCAAATTAGCAGCAGAAATCTTTGCTTATTTTATGTCCAATTATTCATGTGGAGGTGGTCTTTGATCTGAGTATATATAGTAGTCTATCATAGTTATAACTTAATTTGGAACGTCAGAGTTGGATTATCAATGTATTTTAGATGTTAGTTATGTTTTGGCTGTTGTTTCAGTTTGAAGGAATTTCTTATGGCATTAAAAATAACTAAAAACCTATCTATGATTCGTCTTAGAAAAAAGTATGCCTGCTCAAAGCACTACAGAGGAGCTAGTTTGAGAAGATGATTGTCATTAGAAAACTAGGTTGGCGATAACCTAAGATGACCTGTAGATGAGGTTTTTGGATCAATGCATCTTAACCAGTCTTTTTCTTTGGGGAAATTTTATTCTCGATCTTTCTTTAGAGTAGTTTTTCAGTGAAGAGACCATTACGCCTTTGTAAACATTTTTTTGATTTGGAAGGAATTTGACAATTTCAAGCTTGCACTATACATAGGAATACGGTAGAGAAGTGGAAAATTATGAGACCAACCATGGCCATTAGTTTGTTAACATTAATTCTATATCAATCTCTACCTTTCAATAGAGATTTAAATGTATGGGCAAGATGACTTGGAGTGGCTGAGTATGTTTATGTTAGATGGATTGTTTAAATTACTATTAATTAATCAACCTTAAACCTGAGTTTCCGTAAAAAGACGAGGTTTCAGGAGATTTCAATTGTCTTGCATGTTTGCTCAAACAAAGATGCTCTTGAGCCCTTTCTGCTCTTGTGCGCTTTCTTCAGGAATAACAGCTTTTTACTATCAAGTCCCATTCATAGGTGGAGATATTCAATGTATTGTTGGGTTGTTACACTAATCAAATTGTTTGCTTTCTTTTGTATCTAAGAAAATGCCAATGCTATTGAATGTGGTAAGCACTAGTATAAAGGGTTGCCATTGATCATAATTGGAGGAGATGCATAGTGATTATGTCTTTAACATTACTTAATTGTGGGATAGTTTAGTTTTAAGGGAAAATAAGAAGGTATTTTATTGTGTTGTGAATGAATATATAAAAATGAAATTGATATTTGACTATATTGTGAGCCTATATGAAAAATCATTGTTGAAAAACTAATGTGGTAAAATGATTCTTTTGAGAGGACTTTGGGTAGCAAAACTCAATTCCTAAGGAATACTTGGACTTAATCTTTTTCAGAATGGTAATTGGACTAAGGCTATGGATTCCTCCTAATTAAAAAATTAATAACATACAAATTTTGTTGGTTTGCATGATATATATATTTTTAAAGAAAACTCTACAAGCTATTCAGAACCAACATAAAACTTATGGAACAAAATTTGATCCCCTAAAGAATGGGTAAAACTTAATATTTGTGTAGTACTCAACAGGAGTACGTAAGACCTTCTCAGTGAGGTTCAGAGTAAATTGCATCCGAGATCCGATACCATAGAAACTGCATCCGAAGGCCACAATGGTGACTCCGAACCGGAAGTCAACTCGCAAGAAGAGTACACTCCTCGGATGAGGAGATTCCACTTGAATGCTCATTGTGCGACAATGAGGTCCAGGGATTGGTTGAACGATATGGACAACAGGCTGGGCGCCATTGAAGACATGGCCATTGCTCACAGACTCGAGCAATTGGAGATCCAGGTAGCTATCGGTAGAAGGGTGCAAGAAAAGCTAGAAAGGGTGGAAGAGGATGTCAAGCTCCTCAAGACCCTTTTCAACTCGATGTCGCAAGGAGGCATCAGTGTAGGCCACAAGGCCAAAGCCCCATATCAGTATGACGGGCAACGGGATGACAAAATCCAGGAGAATTACTTTTGGGATATGGAGCAGTACTTTGACACCATTCCTAATCTATCAGAGCAAGGCAAGGTCCGCACAACTGCTACATATCTAACAGGTTCTGCAAAGCTATGGTGGTGAACCAGGGTTGAGGACCTACGAGCAGGAAAGTTGGTGCCAGTCGTGGATACCTGGGCCAAGCTTCAAGAGGCATTGAAACTGCAGTTTAAACCCGAGAACTCAGCTTGGACTGCAAGAATGCGACTAATGGATTTGAAATACACAGGCAAGATGAGGGAATACATTAAGTCATTCTCTACACTGATGTTCGAGATCAAGGACATGTCCGAATCGGACCAACTGTTCCAATTCATGAGAGGCTTACCATCGTGGGCTCAGATCGAGCTCAAGCGCTGCAACGTGCAGGCTCTCACCGTCGTGATCACAGTAGCTGATCGGCGTTCCAATATAAAAATTTAAACTTATGAATTTAGAGAGGTTTAACAATTTGTTCGTACGCTTTCTTTGGAGCTCACGTTATGATATATTCGAAGTTCTCGTGTAGCTTTACACATCCATTCAAGTTGGTTGGTTAAATTGGAATCCCAATCTTCTATAAATCTAAAACTAAGGCATTGCGGGACATTGGACTAAGCTTTCATTGGATAGAAACTTGGTTGAAATGAAACACTTTACGTAGGACTAAATGAATTTCTCAAATATAGAGTAGGGTGGCCAATGTAGAGTTTGTAATCTTATTTAAGGATCATCCAATGAATTTAGACTGCATTATTGGGGTTAGAATTAATATATGAAGTTGGCCTTTTTTTAATATATTTATTGATGCATATATATAGAAAATCAAATGTATTAAGTCATGTGTGATAAAGTGTTATTCTCTATGAGAATAATCATATGTTTTCATCTATAGTTTCACATTGTTCTTGTTTTTGTTAAATCTTAGTTTCTTCATTCCTAAAGGTGCACGCCTACTAATTTCTACATGGTATTATAATAGATAGGACACTCACATCCCAATTTAAAAAATGTTTTCCAAGAAAAATGTAATTTTCAAGAATCATGCATTTATTGCAAAATTATTATGAAATTTCTAATGTATTTTCAAATCATTAAAACCTTCGATTAATTTTAAGGATTTCTTCATCTTTAGTCTTTGATCAACCTTTAGGAGTCCCCTTGGGATCTTCCACAAAAGTCTCAATGATCCAACTCCTTAGTCAAGCTTAAGAGGGATGTTGTATTTTGTAATTTTGTCGGAGGAGAATTCTAATGAATTTTAGGCTAAATTGCTTATTTGGATTCACCCCCTTTAGATATGTGTTAGGTTGACCTCTTTTGGATGTGTATATATACTTAAACTCTTTTTTTAACACTAAATATCATTTTATAAAGTCTTATATCTTGTGGGTTCATTTGTTTTCATCTCCTTTTTCACATTGTTCTTGTCTTATTAGAGCTTTACCTTTTCATTCGCAAGGGTGCATATTTGCTAATTTGTATAGTCAAATGTGTGGGTGGATTTATATTGGTTTGGTTCTATTCAAAAGAACTACCTGACATTTCAAAGATATGCATTCTTGAAAAACTAGGATTACGCTTTCCTTCAATTTCAAATGAAAAGGTTTTGAGAACAAATATTTGTATATAAAAGTGGGTTTCTCTACGGTGCATTGGATTGAATGAAATATAGGTAGGATTCTAGGAGAAACCTAAGAGTGAGGGATAAGAGGTCTTGGTAAAGATTTGAAGGGCATCTCATTTCATGGTTTTCTTGGGATTTGTGTGAACTAACTAATAACATGACCAAGGCCTTGGTTAAATCAAGGATATTGGTTTTGTGACATCTCTAAACCTCCCTATGGTTATTGTGGAAGCAACCTTTCCATCTTGTCAAGTAAATACATTTGAGAATAATAGTTGAATCACATTTTAAAGAACATTAGTTGCCTTCTAGGGTGAATTCAATCTTTCCATATTCATTACATGTCATGAGAAGGCCAAGAAAGCAACCGACTTTCTAGTAAAAGTT
Organism: Sequoiadendron giganteum; assembly: GCA_007115665.2. Lineage (NCBI taxonomy): Eukaryota > Viridiplantae > Streptophyta > Pinopsida > Cupressales > Cupressaceae > Sequoiadendron > Sequoiadendron giganteum. The sequence continues at coordinate 529,980,266 of CM021107.1, read as the reverse complement.
GCAACCAAGTTAGAATTAAATAACAAATGGTTGGAGGACTTGAATATCATCCCACTTAAGGGGATAATAGCAATCCTTCACAATATTCTAGACAATGAAAGCATTTAAAGTGTTACAAATTTTGGAATCTATTAGCTTTTCATCATCTTGGCTATCATATCTACCATCAAATTAATGCTTTGATTTATAACTACAAGTATAAACTATTTGTTGGTTATTTGTATGCCATCACCCTTGTTACTCCTTTGAACTCCACAACCTTCACATTCCACGTCTACCCTTCTATACCTCTCCTCTCCATTCTTTCAACAAATAGATCATATGTGAAAATTTGGTAAACAAGGATGAAGTTTTGGATAATTTTTATTAATTTCTAGTTTATGTGGTTTACATTCACATTAGATTGAATCATGTAGATTCACCTTTTTTTTGGTAGGCTCTTAATCATTTATTAGAGTTGGTCTTCTTTTAGAGCGGGCTTTGCAAGATCATGGGTTATGTTAGTCTCCTATCTTTATTTGTCTTCATCATCCTTTCTCTTTTAGGCTATCTTCACCTATTTTCTCCCCGCTCATGTTCTTTTTTGGTGGATCTATGCTTTGTATAGCTTTTCAAATGATTTTGAGCTTTGTTTTTTTTTTTCATTGTTTTTGAAAAGTTAAGCAGCATTTACAGGGTGCTATACTCTTCACAAAGGGCCCAAGGGGCCAAAGGACAACATAGTTCAAAACAGAAATTGAACTATAGGAACAAACATAAACAACTGACAGACAGCTGAAGGAACCAGCAGACCGTTAGCTGTAGAATAAACAATTTTAGACAACTCCCGAACCCGAGGGATCAAAACTAACTCCCCTTACCCGAGGCCGAGAAGCAACAACAGATTTGGGGAGACCCTTCTTCTTTCGCAGCACAATCGACCAAGGAGGCTCGAACTGGAGAACCAACGAGTAGGGCGAGTGGAGCAGATCCACAATAGCCAACTCGAGAGAGGAGCCATCACGCAACAAGGGAGCTGACAGCGAAACAACAGAGGTAGGAATTGGCAAAGGAGCAGGCTCTGACAAAACAACAACAACAGATTCCGCAAGAACGATAGCAGAAAGATTTGCAGCAGGGATAGTCGGAAGGGGGTCCAAGGAAGGCTCAGGAAGATCGTCCTCCTCAGAAGAACTAACTGAGGGGGGAGAACCAATAGTGAGGTGGTTTGTGGAAGCATTTTCCACCAAGTAGTAGCGCCCTTGCGGCGAGCAAGGGGGCAAATAGAGGCCAAATGACCAGTGGAGAAGCACCTCCTGCAACAAAAGGAGAGGCCCTCATAGTCCAGCAGTTGTGTCCAAGGTCTGTCCTCCACCATTAAGATCACATCCCCATGGAGAGGTTTGGAGATGTCTAAGTCAACTAACACCCGAGCCACCGTAGGATGCCCCAAGTCACGAGCAGTCGAGTCCACCATTAGGAACCGACCAATGGAGTTACCAATAGCTTCATAACATGACTCCTCCCAGAACTGGAGAGGGAGATTCGATAAACGGACCCAAACAGGTCTGGTATTTAGCGGCTCATTGAGCAGATTGAAAGAGCGAGTCTAAGGCCGGATGGACAGCAAATGAACCCCCCACATCCACCCATGATCTAGCACGCACGCACGCTCCGCAACTGAGGCAAAAATAGCAAGGAGAAAACCCCTAGCACAAGGGTAAAGCTCAATCTAACCAGAAACAACGAGCTTCCAAGAGGTAGAAATCCAAGCATGGAGATCCGGGAGAGAGGGCCATAATCCATTGACCCTACAAACCACACCCAATTTCAGATAGTATTCCTCATTTTCAGCAACTTCAGGTTTGCAGACCACCACCGGGGAAGCACGGGCACAGGGCAGAGGTTTCACCCTAGCATGAGTAAGAACAGAACGGTTACCAACCTTGGAAACAGCCTCAGAGAAGGATTTCCCAAGGTGGCCCGAAGGCAGAGGAACACCAGCAGGGAAGGAAGAAGGAACGACACCCACACCCACGCCACACCCAATGGAAGGGCAACCAGGAGGAAGAGCAGCCGTAGCAGGAACAACAGCACCACCACCGTCCACAGTCCCCAGACCGCAGCTCGCAGGAGGAGAGAACACAGCGACAGGGAGTCGACGCCCAGAAGGAACAGAAACCCCCGCACGGAGGAAACCTACACCCAGAAGCATCACCACCGTCCCCAGCCCCCAACCCAATCCCCAATCCGCAGCCAGTAGGAGCAGAGACCGCAGCAACAGGGAACCAAAGCACAGTTTGAACAAGTTTCCCGCTCGGAGTAAACACGCATGGAGCCATAATGGAACACATTTTTTTTTTTTGTTCTTTTTCATTGTTGATTGTCATGACAACAAAAAATTCTTGCAATACGTTTGATAATTCTAAGAAGGGATTTACCATTACTAAGAAATTTATGAAAATTCTTTTCATGAAGATCAAATTATTCTTTTTAACCAATCTCTCTCTCTCTCTCTCTCTCTCTCTCTTATAAGAATCCTTAATAAAATCTTTGAAAACAAAATTGAAATTTATTTTAAATCTGAATAGATTCATGACACTTAATTGCAACAATCAAATGACATAATTTTGTTTACAATAACAATGGATTAAATGACTAACCCTAAAAATATTGACTTTTAAGACACCTACCATCCACAAACATTTTCACCTAACCCCAATGATACTTGTTCCTATTGCACTATGTTCTAAAATGTGATTACTATCACTAACTTCAATCAAGCCTCAGTTACAAAGTCTCTTTGAAACAATCTAGTTAAATGCTAGGGATTCTATTTATGAAGGGTTGAAATCTATTTATGAAGACAAAATTCTATGTAAATTCTAATGTCTTTTATCCAACTATTGTTTATTCAGTTCCAAGAATGCACCTTTGACCATATTTATTAATTAATTGAAAATCATAATACAATAGATTTTTATTTTCAATTAATTAATAAATACTGTCAAAAGTGCATTCCCAAACTGAATAAACATCCCTAAACTTGTGGAGACCACATTCTAATGATTTCAAGCACACCCATGAAATCTCTACATTAAAATATGAATTGGAAAATAGTACGTATATATCTAAGGCAATGTTTAAACTTCAGTCCCTCACTACAAAAGAGAGTAGGAAAGTTAAAAAGAGTTATGGAGTTTAGGATAGATATTGCTACTTATGTGGAGCAAGTCTTTAGACGCGTCTGCAAAATTTCCATATATGGACCTCATGCTATAGAGATAGTTCATAATCTATGTACTCATATAATTACAAACCCATTCAATGATATAAAATGTGTGATGAATGCCCATTTCTTCTGATTGATGCAGTAGAGAAGCCATTAATTACTGTAAATATGTAAAAACTTGGCAGCTGTGACTTTCAACCAAAACAATTGAGTTCCTAGTGATTTGTTCTTAGACTGTTTCTTTGGTTTTTGTTTTACATTATGGAAATCTAACCAGTTAGTTATTCCTAAGCTAAACATATTTTTATCATATTTTTCCACAAAGATTTGACGACAAGCAATGTCCCTTATAATGCTGCTTGGTTATGCTAATGTAGATCTGGATCTCGATATCATGTTGGAAGGCCCTAAGACTTACCCTATATCCATCAATTGTGATAAAATTTTGAAATAAATTTTGTTAGACTACATTACACAATCTTCTCTGAAATGTATATTTTCCATTTTAGCTACTTCATGAGGCCAATGAAGATAGGAATAGTAACATACCTATTCCACCCTTTTAGTCTTAGAGTAGAAAGAAGAACCTTTTTAAGCATGCAAATAGAATAAATCAATAAGCATTAAAATTAAATCAATCAAATATTCAAATTTTATACATACAAATTTTAGATTAAATACAATGTGAAGTTTTGTTTATTTTGGAATGTGGGGATCAATTTGCCAGCATAACATTAGAATTTTGTGGATACTAAATTGATAGAATATGGAATGCAAAAATGAATGCTTGTAAAATGATGAGAAATGAGTTTGATTTATAGAATTTTAGGAGAATAAGATGAATGTCTAGGATTCAATTTGGAATCTCATGTTTGATCTATGATAAGGGGAGTTGATGAAGTGAGGTGGCAAGCATGAGAGAGTTGCACAATTTAAAAATAAATAAATTAAAACAATAATTATTTCTCAACTCAATTTGACTTAGGAAACAACAAATTTGATTGATGAGTTAATTGTCTGCATAGAGGAGTTAATTGAGTGCATGAGAGAATAAGGCAAAGTTCATTATTTACATGGAATAGTTAATTGTTTGCATGAATGGGTGAAGTGGATTTTATTGAAGAGTGGGACTAGCAATAAATCCGATTGAACTGATTAGACTAAGTAGTCAACTAGGTGAGATGAATTTTGGTAATTTAATAATTAATTAAATAAATTATGGGTGCACATGAGGTGAAAATAAATATTAAATTGACTTATTAAATGAATCATATATGAAATAAATAAATAAATATGTAAATAAATGGATAATAATTTATTAAATTAATTAATAATGATAGCTTAATTTAATTAATTATTTAATTATATTATTAGGAGTTAAGGGTCTTAGTTAATGAATGGATTATTAGGTGATGAATGAATGATAAGGTGATAATGCATACTTGTTGGCTAAGATGGAATGATGATGGCGAAAGTGACATTATTTAGGTTTTTACATTTTGCCTCTCTTTGAGATGATGTTCAAAGTAACATTGTTACAAAGAAAATAAAAATAACTATGAAGAAACATATGAGATATGAAGAAAACGATGATTAAATATGAAGAAAGTAATATATGTCCTTGTCATGTAGAGGTAACGATGAAGGATTGAATGATGAGATGATGATGCCCCTTCAAGAGGTAAATGGCACAAAAAGTGACACATGTGAGTTCTTGAAAGGAGAACGATTAGAAGAAAAATGATGGGAAAACATGAATAAATAGATGCGAGAAAAGAGAAAGTGGAGATGATGAGATAAGGAGAAATAGATATTCAAAATGTTACATTAGGCTAGCATATTGAGAGCAACCTTATTTTGATATAACAATGGATGCACCGGTGTATAGAAGACCAAGGTGATAATGTATCTAGTGTATGGATTTATTCTCAAGCAAACAACAAATAATAGGATTCCCTAGCACATTCAAGGTGTTTGACATGTTTGATGGGTACATGGTGAGACGACCATTAGACAAAAAGTTCCCATCACATCTCAAGGTGATTGACCTTGGGGGGTCCTATGAGAGAACATCTAACAAACATGTCACACAAAAAACAATGAACCATTCCCCAATATATACTAGTCAAAGCACACCATGATATATAATGATTATGGTGAATATGAGTAGGCATAATATGGGTCAAAATATTTATCAAAATATCAAAAAGAAAAAAAAATCAAATAGTTAAATCAAAGATCAACAATAAATCAAAGATCAAAATATAAATCAAAGAATTAAATAATCAACTATCAACAAACATGCAATAGTATAATGTCCATCAGGCCTTGGTCGTGCTCGTTTAATCCCCTTACGGAGCCATTGAACACTAGACCTGTCTGGGTCCGTTTGCGGAATCTCCCTCTCCAGTTTTGGGAGGAATCTTGTTATGAAGCTATTGGCAACACCATTGGACGCTTCTTAATGGTGGATTCTACAACTCGAGAGCTTGGGCATACTATGGTAGCTCGGTTGTTAGTCGATTTGGACATCTCCAAACCTCTCCATGGTGATGTAGTCTTACTGGTGGAGGACAGACTGTGGAAGCAACTCTTGGACTATGAGGGTCTCCCCTTTTAGTGTAGGAGTTGCTTTTCGGTGGGTCACTTGGCCTCTACCTGCCCTCTTGCCCCCTGCAAGGGTGCTGCGACTTGGTGGAAGGATGCTCTCTCAGACCATCTCACTATGGGTTCTCCTCTTTCGGGAGTTCCTTCGGTTAATTCCTCTTTGGAGGCTGACCCTCCCATGAATTCCTAGGACCCTCTTTCAACTATCCCTTCCGCGGAGCCTTCTGCTGTCTCTGTGCCGTTTGAGCCTTCTACTGATGTTGTTCTATCAGAACCTGCACATCCTACGTTGACCGACTTTGCTGGAACTTTGTTTGCTTCTTTCTCCGTTGCTTTGTTGCCGACTCCCTCACTACGTGGTGGATCCTCTCTCGGGGTGGCTGCCCCCTCGCCTCACTCATTAGTTCTCGATTCCGAGCCATCTTGGTCGGTTGTGTTGCGGAAGAAGAAGGGTCTCCCCAAATTCGTTGCCTCTTCACGGTCTCGAGTTCGGGGAGTCAGTTTGGACCCCTTTGGTTCAGGGTTGTCTAATGTTTTGGTTGTTCTACAACTGTTGGTCAACTGTTTCTATTTGTTCTTCTAGTTTAAGTTTTGTTTGAACTAGGCTTTCCTTTGGTCCTTTGGGCTTTCTGTGTGAAGGGTACAACACCCTGTAAATGCCGCTTATCTTATAAAAACATGCAATAGTATAAGCTCTTAAGAAGGTGCTAATATGATAAATGGATGATGATGATACCTATTGTGGGGAAGGATGTATCTTGCGAAGGAAAATGATTGATGAAATAGTAAAGTTAGATAATGGAAAATGATGTGACAATTGCATATTATTGAGGTTGATGTTTAGTTCTTGATTTGTCATTAAAGCATAATGTTTTCAATGTGTATTTTGTGTGTATGTAGAAAATGTTGCTATGCAAGGTCTTATTGATGAAAAAATAGAATGGGTTCATGGGAGGAAAATACAATTTTATTAATGGGATGGGGTATGCAAGTGTGTTCATGGGATAGTACATGAAACTCATATATTATGGAAGGGGTTCAAATCCCTAATTGATCCAAATGACACATTTTAAGATTTATTCAAAAGTAGAGGTAATCACTTGCCACTAGTGTAAAACAAGGTATGAAATGCTATGGATGAAGGAGTGGACGACAATGATAGGAATGGGTGGATGAATCAGACTTATGGATAAGTGGCAGATGGGGGCTTGAAAGATGACAGAGTTTGGTTTACTACACAAGGCGCTTGCTAGGATATCTATAAGAGGCGTTTTCATAAGTTGATCTCTCATGAATTGTTGTTTGATCACTTTTATGTCAAAATACTACATATCAAATTCATTGAGCAACATGACCCATTTTTTCATACGACCTTTAAAATATGTATTTGAAAGTGTTGGTTGATAGATTGGTCTTTTGAAAGATTGATTTAGTTTGACTCTATATTGCCCAAAAGAAAGACTAATCGACAATCAATAGTTGGAGAGATCACCAATGAATTGGTGATCTTCATTTGAATTTTAATTAAGGTATAGGTCCCTTGTAAGATATTATTTTAATTTTTGATTTAAAAAAAAGGGTATACTTTTGACCAGAAAGTAGGAAAGGTAGCCTAACACTTGCTCATAACCATGATGCAAATGCAATGGAAATCAAATTTTAGGACATTAACTGAAACTGAAAAAGATGTATGTCACCAATATCACAACTCAAAGGTTGGATTACTAATAACATATAATTGGATCGACATAGTGCAATTTCATCATTTAACTGAAGACAATGAATGAAACACCCAAGAACATAACATCCACGAAGAGAAGTAGTATTCCAACACTTATCAAAGCTCAAAGACTCATTCATAAATACTAAGTATTGCATTAAAATTCATTGTTCAAAGAAAAAGAACTTCCTCAAAAAAAAATAAAATTGCAAAACTTGATCCTTCTTTTCAATTAGTTCTCACTCTTGCATCAAAGTGCAACAGGGATAAAAAATTCAGACCCTTCAAATGTCCTCCAAAAGAATATTTATAATTTCACATCATAATGGTTGCCGGATTCTTGAAAATCGAGGGGAAATCGTAATCGCCAATTTTTTGGATGCACATTTTGCAGATGATTAATTGATTTTTTCTTGACCGAACCAAACAAGAATTTATGGATATTTTAAGGAAGGTTATGATTACATCACATATATTGATTTATTTAGACAAGGGAGTGCATCACCGATCCTCATAGACAAACCCCGTATCTTCCAACTCGTGTGAATAGTTTCTAATTCCTTCCTTTAGCATTTAATGACATACCCACTATAGATTACACTCATGTTGACGGTTTAAATGAGAGGATTTTATCTAAATCTGCAACTCACATAAATAACATAACATCACATCACTACTGAGCTTATTAAATCTAAGACAACTTGTAATGCCCTTGAGTTATTAATTGCTCTGGAATGCACTCTTTCAACTTACTCCCTTTTCTATAAATCAAGCAAAAACACTCATTCCTTGCATATTGACTTTCACTTCAAGATGTTGAGCACCTCAAGCAACACCACCTCTAAGAGTGATTTCCTCTCAATTGAAGGTGTGGAGTGTAGTGTAGTAAGGAGGCTAGTAGTAGATCAACTCAGGGAGGTTTTCCTGATACGTAGTGATGTGGAGGAAGGTGTAATCAAGAAGATAATCAGAGAAAAATTCCTAGCCCAGGTTCACGTGCACAACTTTGTATTGTTGGAGTGCTTCTTATACAATGTCATCTAAACCTTTGGCAAGTTAGAGTGGGGAGAAAAGGCTGAAAAACACATAGTGAGGCCAACTTATTTAGCCCAAGTTGAAGCCGCTCTGGGGAATCTTAATGAATACCCTCGCATTGGCCTAGTAGGAAATGCTGTTTGTATCACCATTGCTTTGAGGAATGAACAAGCAAAGCAAGCCGTCGCTCTACTCTGTGCTAGGTTGGAGCAGAACATGATGGAAACCTTCACATGCTTCATGGATTTCAACGAAAACCTCTTCTCACCAGCACAGATTGAAAGGCTCCAGGAGGTGGTGAAGGGCATCCGTATTCTAATTTTTATTCTTTGTGTTTGAAAAACTATACTAAAAATTTCCCTTGTTTTGATGTAATATGAACAATATATGAATATATATATACCTTTTTGCGTTTAATTTGTTTCATGTGATGCAATGATCTTGGGGTTCTCTATTTCACTTGTTTTTATTTTTCTGTTGCGATACATCTCTTTACTTCCATAGCTGCAATAAACTCCAATGGTTTATGTTATGGCTAAATATCATCTTTGCATTGCATTTTACTTTGGGTACCACTACCTTTCTTTAAACAAATCGTCGAATAATGAGATGATAGTTTAAAATAACACTAATGAATCAATGTTGGGCTCATGTGGGGTTCTTGAAATGCTATCGAAGTCTGATTTAGTTTTGAAAACATTCCCACTATCCAATCTACAAACTCTGCTTAATATTTGGTTCGAAGTCCTTTAGGGATTTTTCTGATAAGAGCCTTTAGGAAATGACAAAACACCTAGTCCTTCAAAAGATAATTTAGCATTGGGGATATGATAGGTTTTCAAAATTCTGATGGGAATCGAAAAAGGTTTTGAAACCTTACAAAAGCTTCGAAATATAATCGATTTTCACTTAAATTTTCTTCCTCGGATCGGTGTGAGCTAGGGTTATGAAAACTACTTTGGGCCCCAACAGCTTCAAAAATTCATAAAAAGTCGCTTCAAAACAAAACTTAAGTTTAACTTTGGAAGTTGGGAAAAAATAAGTTGTGGAAACTTATCGAAATCCGCCATAATTCAAAAAACCCATTGAAAAAGTGATAAATTTAACATGGCTAAGTTTGTTTAAGGGTGGACATAGTTTTGGGAGAATACAACCAAAATTGTGGTAACAACTAGCTTTGATTGAGGACAAGGAATGCAAAGGATGAAGACATGAACCCAAGATCTCAATAGCATATCAGTTCGTTATCCATTGGGTGTCAAAGTCAGTAACATTAAAAGGAAGGATCCAAACAAACAAAAAACAAAGTGAGCAAAGGGAGAAGAAACACCAAAACTAACAACACAATAAAATTGAAATATGTACAGGGTAAGGGATACCTACCTACAAAGGTTTTTAAGTTACTCATGTGAAACCATCAATAGGCAGGGATAAATATGACCCACTACAGAAAAGATATTTGGCAAAATATTTTCACGGACCAACCTATCCAAACCCAATTCCATCATTCCCTTGAAGTCATCGTTAGTATTTGTCCAAACTACCTCTTCATACTTAGTTGAGGCAACATCCTTCTTGATTTCAGCCTTCATAACATTAATATATTTACATACCTTTTTCATAACAACAATAAATTTATTTTCTTTAGGTAGAATATCAATAGACTATTCCTCTTCAGCCTTTCCACAAGCCTTGTAATTTTGAATTTTTCCTACCACTTCCCTTACCATAGAGGATGTTGGATCAAATGCAGCCTCAATTTGAATAATAGGTTGTGGAGATATGTCCAACACAAATTTTAAACAATCAGTGAGAACCTTTACCTATTTTTTCAATTCATCTTTTCTTTGCGTATCTCTGGCTATTCTTTCCACCAACCTAGCTACTGTTACCTAAAAATTGTGTATATCACCATACCTAGTACAAGGTCCTATATTTACCCTAGTGATATTGTAATCACTGACAATAGCTTGGCTTGTTTCCTTTTGTACTGAGGGATGTGCCACTTCCACATACATATTTCCAGTATAAGAATCCTCTAGCTATCTTGATGCGGTTTCAACTTCTTAGGCTTAGGGGTCCTTTGGATTAGTTGACCAACAACATATATATCTAGAAGATTCACTTGAACCTTTTTCCTTTTCTTTGACAAATTTTATTCCAACCATGAGGTAGAGGAAGGAGTAGTAACATGTTTGGAACTAGGGGGAGTAAATTGTAAGACTCTCCTAAGGGGAGGAGTATCGAAATATCTCATTTCAGGAGAGGAAGGTGGAGTAGGACCAACTCTAGGGGAAGTCTGTGATTCTCTAGGAGGAGAATAATTAGGGGAAGAGGGAACACTTTCCTGAGAGGGGGAAGTAGACACATTGACTGTCTCTTATTCTTTAGCTACTTGTTTATCCTTATCATTTTATGCTCGCTCAAGAACATCTTCTCCACAAGTTCTCTCTAGTAGCCCTTTCCTCGAAGGCTCTTCATCACCATCACCCTTTCCTTATGGTGTCATTTGTTGAGTAGGTGGTTATTTCATGCACAATGATGAGGGTTCTTGACTACTCTCACCTTGAAGCTAAGTATTCTATGACGTTGGAGGAGGGGTCTATTTATTTGCATTCTTCTTTGCCATCCATTCTTGATTTCTTCTCAATGCCACTACCATTTTGGCTTCAATGGTCTCTACTTATTTAATACTCCAATCAATAGACATAATATGTTGAGTTTGAAAATGATTAATGAAAATTTGGTTTAACAAATCAGATTCATCATCATCCAAACCTCAGACATCCCAATTTAACCTGAATGTTACTATTTTTCTCAAAGTCAGCCTCATCCAACTTCTTCTACGTACCTCATATTTGTTTGTACAATTTGCCCAATAGTCTTTAAGATTCAAAATATGATGGAGACTAGGTCCCAATTGCAAATTATCTATAACAAATTTTTTACTATCAAAGGGGAATCTTCTGTCATAAAACTATATTGTATATTTCACTAATTTCACCAATAGAAAAATGAATACCTACCTTATTCCTCTCTTATAACCTTGTATTAACCTCTACATCTTTCCTACATACTTTCATCAAGAAAAAAAATTCTTCAACATACTTAGGCATCTTGTATGGAATTCCATCGAAGCCTCCAAATTTGATGTAATAAAACCTCTGAAATTGGATAAAATGACTACCATAAGTGTTAATCAATTGTAGAGATTCAGGAGAAATCCCTAGTTCTATATTGTTGGAAGGATGTCTTTGATGCTATTTGCTATGCCTTGCATAACCACCCCATATTTTTCCTTGGTCAAAATGGGTCCCCCTTTTTGTGTTTTTTGTCCTTGGTTGTTTTTCAACAAAGTTTGGAGTTATTATTTCTTCCAACACTTTGTTTTTCTTTTTGTGTTCTATCGGAACCGGAATCGGAACAAAATCGGGCTTGAAACTTGTTTTTGAGCATTTCATTCCGATCTTGGTCCCATTTGTCTTTTCTTTAAGTCTTTTAGGTTTGCCTTTTCTGGAGCTGGAGCTGGAGTGGATATTAAGTCCGAGATTTATATTTAGTTCCAAACTTGTTTCCATTCCATCTCCGCCTCCACCTCTTTGTTTGTTCGTTTGGACTTAAGATCAGTGATAAGTTTTCCTTGTTTTGGTCTTGGTGTTTTTCTTTTGGTTATTTTTTCCCTTTTCTTCTTTGTTTTCGGAATCGGAACCAGAACCGGAACCAAAATCGAAACTTGGACAAAGTTTCTAAATCAACTTTCATTCCCATTCTGATCCTGCCATTTTGTTTTGTTGTTTGACTTTACTTTAGTCGCACGACAGTAATGTGCCAGTTCCCTCTATGGTTCCGACTCTGATGTGCCACATTTATGGCATTAATTACAAGTGCCATACGCGTATGAAGTTGCATTTTTAACCTTAATTAAGGATTAACTGGATGTTATCATCACTGTTTAAAGATTAAGGATGAACTAGAGTTGCGGTGGAGAATTTGCACGCGTCATTCAATCAAAAGTGAGATAGTTGCACTCGGATTCACATCAAAGGGCTAGCCTATTGCATTGCGTTTGGAGGTAGGGTTTCTATTCTTTATTTCATTTGTTTTGTGTTTTGTTCTATTTGATCGTTTGTGATTCACATGGATTCGTGACTCTTGCTTTTCTTTTGAATCCCCGTTGTTTGTTTTCCCTGTCTTCTCTTTTGTTTTTCTTGTTTTTGTTTTGTCTTTTATTCTTTTATCTTGTTTGTATTTTCTCATTTGTTTGTTTTTACCATAGTCGTTTTCACATTTTAGTCGTGACCGTACTATGATGCCCTAGGTTTTTAAAGGTATGGATCATCTGTTACATTAGTTTTTACGGTTCTTGGATTTACGGTTTTGTTTACTGGTTCTTTTACGTATTGGTTTGATTAATTTCGAATAGGGTTAAGTTTGTGCCCTAATTAATTTGAGTCAGAGGGTTTATAAGCTAGGGTTTTCACGCATCTCTGTTTAAATCAAGAAATGATTCCCTAGTTATTGTATTTTCCTCTCAGTCATATGGGGATGGTTTCAGGCTATCATTTTTAAGCCCCTGTGTTTTGTCGGGTTACCTCATGTTTAGGTTATGATATCATTTGTTATTCTATTGAAATTCCTAAAATAACGTCATGATTGTTTAAATTGGGGTCAGAGCCGAGATTGATTTCTTTCACAGTATATGGTTTGTAATGCATAATCGGCTCCATCTCTGGTCCCGCTTCTGATGAGTGATGTCTTATCAAAGGTTTTTTAAACACAGTCAGAACCATAGGCGGACTAGGATATAAGTTTGAAATGTTTCTATTTTACCAAATCAGTGTTCATTCCGATCCCAGTCTCGGTTGCCATGTCGACTTTGACTTCGATCCCACCATATGGTTTATTACAAGCTCAATGCCTATTCCGGTCTTGACTCCGACAATATTTTTAAAGGGGACTTTTTAGGATTTCTTCTGCTTGGTTCTGCCTTCGGTATGTATGGAAGGGTAAGATCTCTAATCATGTTTTTTTTATACTTCTTATAGATCTAATCTGGGGTTTTTATTGCAGGAAACTAAAAGATGTCAGGAGCATCGGGAGAGGCTTCTCAGAGGAGTCAACCTACAAAAAATTCAAAGGCAACAACTAAGCCTAAAAAGGTTAAACCTGAACAACTCCCTTATACCTTGAGGTATAATCATTGGGGTCTTGCTGTCACTACTAGCAAGTTGGAGTCTGATTGGGCCGATATAACTGATACACATATGGGTTCATTCAATTATGAGGAGTTGTACTCTGAGACATTTGCTGAGGAGGTGACAGGGAGAACTCAAAGGATAGTTGAGTCTGGCTTGGCTCATGTTACTATTTTCCATTTATCAATCTAATGTCCTGAATTGATAATGACAGTAGCTGGAGCTTATAATCCGGCTACTAGATGATGTGTGGATTCACAAGGCAACGTTATCATAGATTTGACTCCCCAAATGCTTCAATTTATGTTCAGTGTTCCTAATCCAAAGAATCTTGGACAACTCAATGAGGCAAAGGCTTTAGAGATATATAACAATCATAAGGAGACCAACAAGGCTCATTTAAATATGAAATGGTTAAGAACTGAGAAGTCTCTAACAAAGCTTTTAGATTAGCCGAAAAGGGCAGAGTTATACAAAGAAGTTGGGGATATTATAATGATGTTATCTAGAGTCTTCAGAAAGAGGGATGCTTTTCATTTTAAGGAATGGATGTTTCCATTCATTCAAACAATCTTGGATGGAAGGCAATATTTTGATTGGACTATTATTGTGTCGGAAAACATACATAATTAGATGATGACAGTGAGGGAAACTAAGAGTTTCTTTATGACCTCATATGTCATTTATGTAGCAGCAAGAAGAGGCATCTTTCCAGGGTTAAACAAAGTGGGAGTGTTAGGAGAAGCTGATGGGAAAAATAAAGTATGGAACCATTATGACCAGCTGTCCTTGTAGATCTCTAAATTGCATTATAGAAGAGTTAATGATGCATATTTATGTAGTTATTAACCAACTTAATGGAGATGTAGGATATAGACTGAGCTAGGAGGCTATGGCGTTCATTACAGAGTGGGGTTATTGGTTTATTCAATATCCCAAATTCACTTATTTTATGTTGGTTGGGTTTGAGGGTCATCCCCACTTGCTCCCTAGGTGCTGCAGAAACAAAATTGTCTTAATGGAGTTTGTTTACTAATCTTTGGGGGTCAATGCAAAGTTTGGAATAAAGCACAAAACAGGTTGTCACAAGTTCCCCATGCAATTGTGTGAATATAGCTGCCCACACCTTGTGGGAGCTAAGGTTGTTTGTAATGAGTTAATGCATTTGAAATTGGGCCTATCTACTTCCAGGAAGCATTTTGATCCGAAGAAAAATATGAATGCCTTACTTGCTTCAGTCTTTGATAAATATTTTAACCTACTGGAGGACTTCTGGAGTGATCTTCAGGATGACTATGATTTGAGGAAGAGGAACTATGAAAGATTGCCTATTCCACTCATGGTGGAATATGGAGCTAAGGTAGACATTCCTGATACACTATCAGATGATGGGGTAGTGTTGGATCCTTCATATGAGGCATTGAATGTAGGTACTAAGAGTTTGGATCCCGTGGATTGGGATGTAAAGGAGAAAGTTGATATCAAATAAATAGCAAGACTAGTATTGGATAGGAGTATCTAGTGGGTTGTGATAGGATCCAAGGAGATTGGGGGTCAAACCTCCTTGAAAAGAAAAGGTACAAATACCAGACAACGATACATGAGGACAAAGAGGAAGATGCCTCCAAAGGAGCCCTTGAAATTCTTCCCTTTGGACATAGAAGAATTTGAACTTGAAGCTCCAGCTCAAGAATTTCCTGAAACACATGAAGAGGAGATCCCAACAAGACTTGTGGCTTCAACATCACTTATGGGTGAGTTTCCATCTCAACTCCGTTCTACAAAGCAACAAAGTGGAGAAATTCCTAAGGGGACTCTCCATGATGAAGTTGAGGCTTTAAAGGAAAAGGAAGCAAAGATGGAAATTCATGACATAGAAACAAACTCTGATGATACTTTATCAGATAAGGAGACAAAAGAGGAGATTCCTTTGGAGGAAATTGAGCATGTGTTGACAAAAGAGGATCAGTGGGCATTATTTGAAGAGGCTAAGCAAGCTTCAGATGCAAAGGTACATGTTGAAGCTGTGGCAAAGTAAAAAGAAATAGGTGCAAAGGCACAAGATGATGCAGTAATCTAGCATCAGCAGTTGGAGGCCATGCAGAGAGCTGATGAAGTGATCAAGAAGCAACAGAAAAAGGAGCATGAGCTTTGAAAAAAAGAGGAAAATGACAGATTGGAAATAGTGCAAAAGATACATGAGTTGGAAGAAGAAAAGGCCAAGAAGAGAAAAGAAAGAGAGGCCCTTGAGGCCAAGTTTAAAATGATTGAAGAGGCCTATAAGAAAAGAGAAGAAGAATAACATCTGCAAAAGAGTGAGGATGTTGAGGAGCTGGTTAAGCAACAACAAAAGGAGAAGGAAGCATGGGATAAACTCAAAAGCTTGGAAAATGAAAGAGGAAAACTGCTTAAAGAGAAGAAGTTGGAAGAAGAGCGATTGAAAAAGGAGCAAGAAGATAAAAGGTTACAAGAGCAAAAAGATAGGGAAGAGGCTGAGAATCTTGCAAAAGAGAATGCAGAGAAAGAACAACAAAATGTACATGAGGTTGATTCTCAAGCTAAGGTTAATTTATTACAGCCACTATCTTCTACAACTGCTGCCTCTTCTTCTATAGTAATGACTACCACTCCTAGTGCTCCTACTTGGTTGAAGCTTGATCTTGAAAAGAAACAAATAGATCCCCCACAACCTCTCAATTGGGAAGATATGATGAAAGAAATAGAAAAGGAGAGACCCAAGAAGAGGGCTAGAATTATTCATTCCACAAGACTAACTAAGGTAGGGGAGATTATTGCAGAATGTGCAGTTCCAGTAGTGGATAAGGATATGGGAGACATGCTGGTCACTGATTACCAACTAGGCACTATCAATTAAGGAAGGCCTACAAGAAATCAGGAGATGAACCTGATTGATGTTGTAGTTTCATCCACCAAGTCCAAGATGATGAAGGACAAACAAAGAAAGGATGAGCTCAAAGCTTAGTTGAATCAGTTGCACACCTTTTTAAAGGATGTTTCCACTCCTAGGTCACAACAGGTTGCTGCCTTAGAAACACCAGTTTTTCTCAGCAAAAGAGAGGTCGATGATTTGGTGCAGATGAAAAATAATTCAGGGATGATGGACAGGTGGACAAATAAACTTAACCAGGAGGTGGGTGAGGTATTAGTAAGCAGTTTTGAGATCCATAAGATAACATTGGAATTAATAGAAGAAATGAGTCACTAAACTGAAACTTTGGAAAAGTAGGAGGAATAATATAAGGGATTTGTCCAGAAGATAAAAGATAAATAAATTTCCAAACTCAACTCTTCTTGAGTAGTCAATCCTTGAGGAAGACAATGCAAATTTCCTGGAAAAAGCCTCTAACATAATCCGGTTCAAATTTGATTTTATATACAAGCATAGGAATGAAATCCAAGATGCTAGTAAGGATTTGAATGAGCAACTTGTTGAACTAGAAGCTGTTGTAGCCATTCTAGTTAAGGTAGATATACCAGTTAAGGAGGGTATGCCTCTGCAACAATTAAAAGAGAAATAGGACAATAGGTTCCAAGATGTTATGCAGAAAGAGGATGATGGAGAGGATCTATTGTTAGACAAATTGATGGATGCTAAGGAAGAAATGAAGGCTACGAGAAATGAGTTGACTAAACTATAGGACATGAAGGGGTTTTCCTTTGCAAAATTAAATAGAATCAAATTTGAGGATAGTTGGATTGATGGATCAGATGTAGATATTCTTCAGCAAGTCTTTTCTAGTTATGATGAATACCTTTTGGAGCAGGCCATGCAGGAATGAGTTGGTAGTCTATTTTTGGCACATGACTTCCCCCCCTTCTTTCTCTCCTATTTTACAAGGAAATCAATGTTGGAACTGGAGATCAGCTAGTCTGAGTTTTTGAGGAGGTTCCAATTCCTTGATTTGTGGATCTCAATTTTTGATTGAGAGGAATTAATGCTTAGCACACCTATATGTATTAATGAACTCCATTTTGTAAAGGTTGGCTGATGAGAGTAGAATTAGCCACCTGATAGTAGCAGATAGGAATTTCATAGCTTTTAAAAAGGATACTTTGTTTTAAGTTTAGTTGAATTTAGATACACTTTTATACAGTGTTATGTTGAAATTGAGTTTACTAGATGAGGTCAATGAATCATAATCTATCTGTATGCCAGTGAGTTTGTTAAAGCTTAAATGTTTCTTATTTGATGAGAATCAATAGAAGGAACCATATTTCAAAGATTGTTTCATTAAATTGTCTATGGATGAAATTGTTACATGTCTTTTGATCTGTGTTATTAGCAACAGATGAAGAGTTTTGTTCTTTTTATATCTTAAAATTATTGTGATGAGTGACTGTGGTGGTTAAACTAAGCACTATAAATGTATGCAATAGTATGGATTGTTCTGTAAATTGCATCATGCTATGGTTTTCTTGATTTGATAAAAGAGAATTCATTGTTGGAAACATATGTTTGGATGATAGAGAATTTTATTTATGTTTTACTGATTTATGCCTTGACCTATCTTTTTCTGTTTATTTAAACCCCCTTTTCATTAAGTATAGATTGATGAATCCGTTGTTGCTTGCATTCCTTATCACCAAAAAATACCCCTTGAATATTACAGTTGCATGGACCAATTGAGTGACATCAGACAGTTGAGAACCAACTACTAGGACCTTGGGAGTTAGGCTACTATATATTGTCTTTCTTTTTTAGGAGAAATAGAGTAGGAATATTTTGTTTAACGTTGTTTGTGTCATTTTCACCATCAACACTATTGTTGGAAACATGAGCATGATGGACAAGAAAGGGTATATAATGATGTGTTGTACTGTTTTCATTGATGTCAATATTGTATCTAGATATGGAGATCATGATGCAAATAATTTTGGCTGGTTCTAACAAGTTTTGGAGTGTTAGTGGAAGACATTTTTGCAAAGTAGTTGGTCCGATAAAGTTGGTTGTAATGGGAAATTTACTGAGTGTTAATTTTTCTAATTCAGGGTAACAAAGCATATTTTTTTGAGTCCGCACCAGTCCAAAAATGAAGGCGTCACTTTGTGCTTCTAACATTATTTTTCTAGATGTTAGATGTATATGATTCCAAGTTTTCATCATGTTTTGGCTATTCGATAGAAAGATATGAGTAACAAAAGTTGGTTTGGAGTTATTCTCTATAAGTGCATTTGTGTGGGAGAGTCGACACTTCTCTGTAGATAATTTTTTGGATTTACGCTTTTGAGGAAAAAAGGATAGATGGTAGTAGCATGTGAATTCCAATTGGTATTAATTTTCGAGGTCCACATGTCTGGACGTGGATACACAGTTGAAGGATATTATTATTAGGTCTTATGCCGTGCCAACCTAACAAGTTTAAAGGTATGCAAAGGTTAAATAAGTGTTGCAGTCTTATGTGGGATCTAATATATGTCCATGCCAACCTATTTTAAGTTTTTTTGAGGATTAAATCTTGGCGCGAAATATTTATGAATTTTTTGGAGCCGACAAGTTATATTTTGAGTGTTACATCTAATTAGGCCAACCTAATTGATGTTATGCTTGAAGCGGAAATATATGTTAGATGTTTTTAGTGTTTTGGATATGAGTGTGTGATGCAAAGATCCTACATGCAAATATTATCAGAGAACTGCAAATTTAAGTTGTGAATATTGAGTAGAATATTGAAGTGATGCAAATGTAGAGGAAAGACGAGTGTTAAATCTGAATCAGATGAATTGTGTAAAGTCAGTTTATTGAGCTTCATTGGAATTATATTTCATGCATATGATACATGCTATTGTAATAGTTCAAAATATGTTGTGAACCACCATCTCTCTTCTATCTTTTTCTCAGTGGGAAGTGAGTCCACTTGGATAGCGAGTCC
Organism: Sequoiadendron giganteum; assembly: GCA_007115665.2. NCBI lineage: Eukaryota > Viridiplantae > Streptophyta > Pinopsida > Cupressales > Cupressaceae > Sequoiadendron > Sequoiadendron giganteum. The sequence goes on along the minus strand of CM021107.1, from coordinate 529,960,607 downwards.
ACCTATAGTGAGAAATTCTGTAAATACACTATAACTAGTTATAATATTTTGTGAGCTAATCCTCACCGTGGTTTTTTCCATTTTGGGTTTTCCACGTAAAAATCTTGGTGTTCCTGTGTTATGTGGTTTTTTTGATGTTTCATTCTTTCTTTATTTATTACATTTGAGTATGCTTTGGTGATTGGATGTTTAATATTTGAATGGTTTAAGAGAATACTGATTCACCCCCCTCTCAATATTTTGGGTGTTCAACAATTGGTATCAGAGCTTGGTTCCTTGGAAGGAGCTTAACCACTTGGGGAAGGTCTTGGAGGTTGAACACATGTGTGATAGAAAACTTACTACTCCTTTAGAAGAGTTTCCTATAGTAAAAATCATAGAAGAAGATTGTATTCATAATTAAGAAGTAGATGAATGCATCAAAAAATTAAGAGAGAAAATCAAGAAGTTTAGAGAAAGGCATAAGGAGGTCAGTGAGAAATTGAAGCAAGCAATGAAACCATTAACTATCTAAAGGTGCAAGTTGAAGAAAAGAAAAGAGATGAGGAATGCTTGAATGCAATGGTGAAAATAAACTCTAAGGAATGTACAAGGCTTGAACAAGAAGTTATGAATATGAGATTAGATCTAGAGAAAGCAAGGAGTCATGAAGATAAATTCAAAATGATTTCTACAAAGCTTGATGAAATGATTGCAAATAAGAAAGGCTCTAAAGATAAATAAGGCTTATAATTTGAAAAGGGTGAAAGTTAAAAATCATATTAGACATCAAATACTAAAAAGAAGATTGAGGATAAAAAGAATAATGGCGAGAAGATTCAAAAAAAAGGAATGAAGCTAGAAGACCACCAGTCAAACAACCAAATGCACAAAGGTAACCATATTTTAATGGTTTCTATTATTCTTTCAATAGATTTGGACATAAGGCAATGGAATGCAGAACCAGTTCGAATCAGAATGTTCCATCCTTTATCAGTCAATGTTTTACATGCAAGAGATTTGGTCATAAAGCTAGTGTATGCAGAAGTGAAATGATGAATGGCTATAACAATGGTAGAATGGTTCAATATCTCAATGGCTACTGTAATACATGATATGGATTTGGACATAAAGCTAATCAATGCAGATCTAGAATGAATAAAAGGAATACTAGTCAAAATAATGTTATATGCTACAATTGTAGTAGACCTGGACGCATTTCCAAGTTTTGCAGAAGCAAAAGTATGAAGAAGGATAATCCAGTAAAGAATAATGAACCAATACAAAAGATTGAACCGACAAAAAAGAAGAAGGAGATGAATAAGATTTGGAGAAAGAAGGAAGAGACCGAGGTTAAGGATGAATTTATACCATCATTTAGTGTAGATGTTTCATGTGGAAACTAAGTTGAGAGCTTTGGCTTAGGGGGAGATTTAATGAAGATATTTCATCCCCTGCCAAAGAAGAGGTGCTGATGCCTTAGCACAAGGATATGTGATGTAGATCGATATGCTTGATTTATTGGTGAAGATTTTGAAAGAAAATATGATAATGCAGAATTTTGTGGTGCATCAGAAGTTGACTATGCATACAAATAGAGGTTTTCCAACTTTATTGCTTAAAGAATTCAATGCAAAATTATGTCAGATTCAAGGGTTGTAAGTATATTTCTTAGTCAAATTCATTCATAATGAGCATTGAGAAGGAGCAAAGAAACAAATAAGTGATTTGAAGTGATCTAGATAATTTGTGATTTGTTGTGCACATACCCTAATAAGAAGAGTGAAGGAAAAGGTATTTACAATCCTTGTTTTCCCTAGTTTCACAAAGAACTTTGTTTGAAAGCAATTTGAATTCATTTGAAATGGAAAAACTGAGGGTTATTGAGGCGATTGAGAAGCTGCAACCTAAATTAAAGAAAAATCCAACTAAATCAATAGAAGATGACTTGTTAGGTGCATTTTTGCATGTTCGGTATGGGGTTTTGCTAACGTAAGACATAAGGATCTATATTCATGGAAAAATTGAGGAATTTGATCATAATAAGCTAGGAGATTTATGGGTAAATTAACTTGCTGGAGATAAATTTTCCCTAAACCAAAATACCAAAACCGAGTCGTGAAGAAACTGAATGTATGACCATGGTTTCCAATTTTTTTTTTGATGATAAGTGGGTCAAGATGGCTTTAAGAAAAATTCATGATAATTTTTTCTAGACTGACATGCCTAGAATGATAAAAAAGGATGTGATCAAAGAGGTTACAGGTCTATGCTCCACTGGACCTATTCCTGTATTGCAATTGGTTAAGAATGAGGTGGTAATGGAACTCACATGTGCAACCTATGACAAGAGGGCTCTAACTGTAAAAAACATAAAAAAATATATCTGTGAAGTATGCAGCTATGTTGATTGGTTATACAATCTACTTCACAAAAAAAGAAAACTCTGTATTTGCCACCACAATTAATGTGGCATATGAAATGGTGGAAAAAGGAGTTGACTATGATTTTTGTGAACTGCTAAGACAACAATTGATGGAGAATTTGAAACAAACCAAGGAGAAGAAGTATGTTTTCAAGTATGGAACTTTGGTTGTGTGTTTACTCTTCTATTTCCTAAAGGAGCTTCCTAAAAATAAAAGAGTGAAATTATTGTAAGGTAGACCAATTTCTCATTATATTGCAAAATTTATGAGAAGTATTGGTGATGCAAAGGCACAAGATGATGCTCTTATTTATTTCTTTTCAGTTTTTAAAAGGAGAATGAGTGAAAGAGAGAATTCCTAGGAAAATAGTAGAAAAGTATCAAAATGACATCACATTCCTAGTATCAATAGATGAGTGCATCATGGAATCAGTAGAACCAAGGAAAGTGTGGATCGCTACATTGGGATATGAGATCAATGAACAAGAGATTACTGGTTTGGATGATATTTTGTTGAAAAGTCCAAAAGATACCACTAAAGAAAGGTATGGCACCTATGAAGTAAAATCTATGGAGGTGCATATGGAGAAAATAAAACCTCAGATAAAGAAGAAGGTTGAAAAGTGTTGGCAAAAAAAGGATAAAAAACTGAGAGGGGGGGTGAATCAGTTGTTAAAATTTTTAAACTTAATCAACCTTAATCAAACTTTAATATCAGATCTGATAATTAATAGTGAAAACATAAATCAAAAACACATGAACACCAAGATTTTATATGTGGAAACCCTGTTAGGGGAAAAACCACAATGGATGTTAGTCCACAAGATTATACTCTATTAGAAGTATAATGAAAAATGAATAGGGAATGCACATGCATTCAAGAACACTGCCTAGATCTCATTGCTCAAAGGGAAGGATCACTACCTTACATAAAACAATCAGATTAAATCCATCTGATGAGGTTGAATTGAGAAATTAGCTTCTATAAAATCTTGATGACAGTTTTGATTAGTTACAAAAACACTTCTTCACACTTCACTCAATCTTCTTCACACTCTGCTCTAAAATCAATTGATCTGATCTTTATTCACACATACACTTCACATACATTCATTGAGAATACACCACACACACTTCAAAATGAAGAAATAATCACTCTTATATATCTGCTACATGAATTTACGTCAACAACTCTGTCGGCCCAATTCATGAACAAATATTAATGCATACCAACCTAAGTCAGTCACATCATAATGAAGACCTAAATCAATATCCTCAAACACGCCAAACAATAAGAGATTAATCCATAAGGATCCGCAAAACACTACCACCATCATGTCGGTCAAGAACATGAAAACCTCGAACACACAAAGGAAAATATTCGATCACGAGCACACCGATGAATGTGGATGTACCAAAATGATAGAGAATGATCTAGAAACATCGCCGATCATCACAATAGCATATGCAACAACTTAATTTACTAGAAACACATTCTCTTCTTCTAGAACCACCTGTTACAGTAGCAGAATAACTATAGGAACTCATAAACTCATAAATCGCTCCAATCTTGATGCATACCACTGAAACTTCTATACAACATACTAGATAGGATCAACAAGAAACCATTTAATGTACGACCTCTGATTATCAATGTAAACAACTTTCCACCTGTTAGAATTGGTTATGGCTGCGAAGATCTTTAGACCAAATGGAAAGCACAAAAGAGAGATGAATATGAGTGTGACAAGAATAAAATTTATTCTTATCAATATGATTGTGGAATGAATGATAGTACATAGGAGACCCCTTGGTTATATAGCTAAGGTGAGAACATAGAAGGGCATAAGATTATGGCAAGTTTCGTAATCTTATGACATGAGACAACTATGAAAAGCTATCACTCCACCTAAAGTGGAAAAGTGATAATGTGATAATCACCACAAATGGTGGATCACCCACAAAAGGTGGAGAGCTAATCACATGATATGTCCACGAAAGGTGGAAGTGATAAAGTAATAACATGCTAAGTCTACCAAAGGTGGAAAAGCTCCAACTACCTCCTATATGGTCCCTAAGTAAACTTAACTAAAGTGTAATCATGACCTAGGACAAGGTACAACACATTTAATTACACCAACACCCCCCCTTAAGTGCAACTTAGGGAGAATGTACACAAAATAAAACAATGCAAGATGGGTCCCGACAACTAGGCCATTTTAGGTACCCATATACAAATGAAAACAAATCTCTCACAAATAGAGAAAAGGAGTAAACCCAATGGGATAAAAATCCTCCCTAAAAGAAAGATGAAGTACAATAAATAAATGCTCTCAATGATGAATGAGAAGGTAAAAACCCCATGTGAAGAAAAAGACCCCCCCATAAGAGAGAAGTAGAAGAGAGACAAGGAAACCCCCCCTCAATGTCGAGTCTCCTGAAATGATGGTAGAAGCTCGACTTTGAATGCTGAAGATGATCCAATCTTGCCGAACAAAGTTCCTCCCCTTAGGAAGAAACAAATCCAAGAATGTATGCAGGTTGTCAAGATGATGGATGATGTCTCTGAAGCATGCTCACGTGTCTCCATGTCGATGCTAAAAGTTGACACACTCCAAACAGGCATTCTAGGCCACACTGCTGAAGAGGAAAATCCAACATCTAGTAGAGATGAATGTAGAACATGATCCAAAGAGAAGGATATCCCCTCTGAAGACAAAAAATCCTCCTCCAAATGTTGTCCAAAAGTATCCACACTCATGTCAAATTGCAAGGAATGATCATGTAGAGAATGAACAAGAGGGTTAAAGTGTTCCATCACAACAACTAAAGAAGGAGCATCTTCTTCAAAGAGAAGATGAATTCTATCGATGATGTCCCCCAAATATGCAAGAAAAGACCACAAACAAGTCTGAAATACTTGTCAAGAAGCCATCCAAAGTAGCCATATCTGGAAGACAACATATATCCTGCTGCATTGAATCATAAGGAACCAAAACTGTGAAATCAAAAGAATCATTAAGTACAACAATAGGTGGAGGAGAGCATGACTCAAGAACTGGATCTGATGTGAGAACTGCCAAGTTCAAGTAGCCAAATGTCTCCTTTGAATCATGGTGCATATGATCAACAACCGAAGGAACAATGTCATCATCAAAAGAAAAATCTGCAAAGGTATACAACCGAGATAAATGATCAACCACCCTTGTAGCAATGATCTCTCTACTCTCCAAGTCTCGAATGATGATTGAATTAGGTGTGAAATCCATAGTTCTCCCATCTTCACCATGTGTAATTTGATAAATGGAAAGAAGATTATTCATGAAATGAGGAACACACAAAACATCCTAGAAAGTGTTGTCCCCAAAACTAATAGATCCCTTCCCAATTACACTCATGTATGTATTATTTCCCATCAAGATAGGAGACATAGTACAAGGCTAAAATGAAAAGAAGATAGTCTGTGAAGATTCCATATGATGAGATTCTCTTGAATCTAGAAGCCATGTCCCTAATCCTGGACCTAAAAAAGAACAAAGAGCTTGACCTTTATTTCCTGATGTAGATGCCAAATGAAATTTTCCCTTAGACTGTTTTGAAGAAGGAGGTGATTCATACATTCTAGAAGGAAAATCAATGTGATTCCTTTTTAGAATATTTTTTAACTCATTAATATCCTTCTTATAACAATAGTTTTCTTCATGTCCATCCTTCTTGCAATATGCCCAAAAAGGCCTCTCCTTCTTAGATGATTTCTCTTTTGAAGATTTTGATTCTATATGTGGCTTGTTCTTTTTCTTTTGCTTCTTATCAAGATTCCCCGATTCTTTCTATCCCTTAGACTCACTTGCCACCAATGCATGCAACTTGGAAGACTTGATTAGACCCATGTTCATTAACTTAGCTTCCTCTTGGATTAGGAGATTTGCAAAGTCATCAAACTTAGGATCAACATATGATGCTCCCATAGAAAGTCAATGGGTATTAAAGCCAAAAACAAATACTGAATACTCAGGACCAAGCTTGGATAACACATTCAAAATCAACTATAAATTCTCTTTTTCAATACTGCATTCTTTCAACTCTGTTCTTAATTGTTTGATTTTGGAGATTTAGTCTTGGATGTGGTCAAAATTTTTAGGATCAAGATTCATCAAATCATTATCAATCTAATATCCCCTAATCTTATCTGTTTTACTATATAATTTTTCAAAAGTTTGCCAAGCTTCTTTAGGTGTTTTACATGATTCAATATGAAATTGTAAATCAAATGAAACTAATGAACAAATGAATCCAAGTGTTTTCTCATGATCAATCTCCCATTTTTCCAATTCTTTAGCATCAGTGGGTTTTTGAATGGTGTCCTTTAGATGACCTATTAAACCTTTCATCATGAGATAGTTCCATACTGATTTTCTCCATGTAGCATAATTATGTGAAGTTAGGAGTTTAATTTGTGATTTCCCCATTGCAAGAACACAAACAAAGCAAAAAAATGCAACCAATCACTACAAGATTACCCCCCCAAATAACTCAATAATGAAACCCCCCAAGCAATATCTAATTTGGCACTTTATATTTAGTGTGTTTACATTTTCCATTGCCAAAAACAACAAAGTAGTCTTGATATTGGTACATGCAAATTTCAAAAATAGGCCTCAGGATCAAATTGAAAAATTTACAACATATGAGATAAATCTGATTACACTAGTGAAAATTACACAAAAAATCATGCACTTTCAAAAAAAAATTCACCCAAAAATGTTACCGTAGGAGCAAGATATGAGCTCCTGAAGTTCCCAAAATGAGGATGAAGCAACAACACCTGTGAGAATCTAAAAATTATAGAAAAACAGACACCAACAACAAAAACAGATTGCACCACTACAAAGAGCACAAAAAATTAGCCCAAATAAAAAAAAATTGGTCGAAAAAAGGAGCCAAAATGAGCAAGTTATGAAGCTTTGAAGTTAGACTGAAAAATTCAAAAAGCCCAACAGTGAGGGGGGCAATTTTTTTTTAGAAAATGTTGACGTCATCCAAGCATGAGCCTAAATTTGATGGCTAAACACTTGTCAAAACAAAATATGCTTCACCTTGCAAAATATTCTTTGTACTCTATGCTTAAAGTTGACGATTATATGAACGTTATTGGTCTGGTTAATGAAGAGGAATATTCCCTCCAAATATTCTCTGTACGTCGATTGATTTCGTCGGATTATTTTGCTTGCCGAATTTTCTTAAGAAATTGACCGTCGGTTGACAAAGGTTGGCAGAATTGTCTTGAAACGTCGGTATGGAAGTTTTCCAACAGACTTTGATACCACCGAATTTTCTAATGGATGTCCGCCGATGTATAAGCCGACAATGGCTATGGGGGCCCATGGCCTATAGATGAAGGTGCAGCTAATGATGGAGCACCACATGGTGGTCTCTGACAGGCATGACAGGTATGTACCTGTGGACTGTACCCTCCATGGGTACAAAGTACAGTATGCGGAAAAGTTTGTAAACTTTTTTTTTAGAATTTGATCGTGGGTACCAATGAATTTAAAAAAAAAATTTTGATTTTTTTTCTTTATTTATTTTTGAAAAAAAAATCGTACCCGAGTATTTATTGCGACCTGGGGGGCCGTATGGCTCTTTGGGCAATTGTTTTTTGCCTCATCAGACAATTGCTCCGATTTGGATGATTTGATAGTCGATCTTAGGGTTTTGGCCCTTTTGGATGCGATTGTAAGGTCAGATTTGACCCAAAATGCTCTAAAAATGCAACTACCTTTTGGATCTGGCAACCACTCCTCAACTTCAAACCCTCATAGATTTGGCCTCGTATGTCCGATTTGGATGAAACAAAAGGAAAAATTAAATTTCTCAAACCTTTCGGACACAATGGTGAGCTTAGATTTGCACCAACAAGCTTCGATATGACCTGCAATAAAGAGACAAAAATGGAACCTCCCCAAATCTAGTATCTCTCTTTAGAAAAAGAATCTCCAATGGCACCCAACCCTCTCTGATACCATATTAGAATTGGTTATGACTAACAAGATCTTTAGACCAAATGGAAAGCACAAGAGAGAGAGATGAATATGAATGTGACAAGAATAAACTGTATTCTTATCAATATGATTGTGGAATGAATGATAGTACATAGGAGACCCCTTGGTTATATAGCTGAGGTGAGAACATAGAAAGGCATAAGATTATGACAAATGTCGTAATATTATGACATGAGACAACTATGAAAAGCTATCACTCCACCTAAAGTGGAAAAATTATAATGTGATAATCACCACAAATGGTGGATCACCCACAAAAGGTGGAGAGGTAATCACATGATATGTCCACGAAAGGTGGAAGTGATAAAGTAATAACATGATAAGTCCACCAAAGGTGGAAAATCTCCAACTACCTCCTATGTGGTTCCTAAGTAAACTTAAATAAGGTGTAATAATGACCTAGGACAAGGTACACCACATTTAATTACAACACCACCATTCAGGTCTTCACAGCTTCATAGACTGCCTGCAACATATTTATTCTAATTTTCTCAATATCTTTGACATATATAGCCTTCAAAATCATCAATGTTAATAGTGTTGACATCAATGAAAACCACATATCAACAACACAACCACAACATCCAACAATATCCCCCTTTGGCATTGATGGAAACACATGATGTGAAAAATACCATCAACACAACTAACTCTTCACACAGTACTCTTCTCCCCCTTTGTTATATACTTCTCCCCCTTAGATTTTACAAAGTTTTTCACATTATTCTTCTCTCCCTTTGACATCAATGACAAAGGTACACAAGCTCTAAACGACAAATCATCTGAATCATCTGACTACTCCCCCTGAGTAGTAGCCACCACAACATCAATCCGAAACAAGATCTGATTGTAAGTGCACAGATTGATGCAAATACTTGCATCTTAGTTCAAATTAGGAGGGGAAATCACCCCTAACTTGCCTATGAGATAATCAAAAGTATCCTTAGGCAACAATTTAGTAAAGATATCTACAATTTGTTCCTTAGTGGGCACATATTCCAATCTGACTTCTTTATCACTCACTTTGTCTCTCAAAAAGTGATACTTGATAGATATATGTTTTGTCTTTGAATGTAACACCAGATTCTTAAAAATGTTTATGGCACTTGAATTGTCAAAGAATATAGCAATAGGCTCATTATACTCAATTCTGATATCTCTCAACATCTGTTTCATACATAATACTTGAGTGTAATTGTTTGCAACAAAAATATATTCTACCTCAACAGTAGATAAGGAAATGGAATTCTGCTTTTTACTTAGCCAAGACACCAACTTCTTCCCCAAGAAGAAAGCACCACCACTTGTACTTTTCTTGTCATCTACATCTCCTACCCAATCTACATTTGTAAAGGAATTCAGAGTAAGATAATCATCCTTAGGATACCAAAGGCCAAAATGAACTGTTCCTTTCAAGTATTTGAAAATTCTCTTTATTGCAGTCACATGTGATTCCTTTGGATCAACTTGATATCTAGCAACCATACATACAACATTCATAATGTTTGGTTTAGTTTGAGTCAAATATAGCAATCCACCAATCATTGACCTATACCTTGTTTGATTAGCCTTAGGAGAATCATCATTCTGTGTTAACTTGCATCCGATTACCATGGGTGTACCAACTAGTTTTGAGTCTTCCATGCCAATTTTTTTTAGTAACTCTTTTACATATTTGGACTGAGATATGAAAATTCCATCATCTAACTGAGTTATTTGCAATTCTAAAAACAATTTCAGCTCTCCTATCATTGACATCTCAAATTCACTTTTCATTTCATCAAAAAACTTCATGCATAAGTCATCATCACCTTCAAAAATAATGTCATCAACAAAAACTTCAATAATCAACTTTCTATCTCGATCCATCTTGAAATACAAATTGCTGTCAGCAGTACCTCTATTGAATCCAAGCTTCAACAAGTATTTATTGGTCTTGCATACCAGGCTCTAGGGGTTTGTTTGAGTCCATATAGTGCTTTCTTCAATTGGCAAACCACATCTTTTTCATCAGTCAGTTGAAATCCATCCGGTTGCTCAACATAAACTTTTTCTTCTAAATCACCATTCAAGAATGCTGAATTTACATCCATTTGATAGACTTTGTAATTCTTGAAAATAGCTTAAGCAAGAAATAACCTTACAACTTCAATTCTAGCAACAGGGGCAAAGGTTTCTTCAAGATCAATACCTTCCATTTGTGAATATCCTTTACATACCATTCTTGCTTTGTTTTTGACAACTTCACCTTGTTAATTTATCTTATTCTGAAAGATCCATTTGGTTCCAATCACATTTTTATCCTGAGGTCTGGGAACAAGAGTCCATGTATCATTTTTCTCTATCTGCATTAGTTCTTCCTTCATTTCTTCCATCCAATATTCATCTTTACATGCTTCATTGACATTACTAGGCTCAATTTTGGAAATTAGGCAATATTGTTCTTCAATTGTTCTTGTAGTCTGCACACCTTTGTTCTTGTCTCCTATAATCTGATTCTAAGAGTGATTTAACTTTACATACCTTGGAACTTTGGGATTGTCTCTAACTTATGGTTCTTCTATTCTCTCTTCTGCACTTCCACTAGATTCTTCTTCATGATTCTCTTGATTCACTGGAACAATTTGAACTTGATTATGTGTTTGTGCATTCTTTCCATTATTAGTACTATCTTGTTGGTCATCTGAATCATATCCATAGGATCTGGATGATCTAACAGTGTCTTCATCAACCCTGGCATTTACAATTTCAACCATTTTCTTCAATATTCTATTGTAGCAACGGTATGCCTTGCTCTTAGTAGAGTAACCCAAAAAGATTCCTTCATCACTTCTAGCATCAAACTTTCCAATATCTTCATATCTCTTAATATAACATCTACTTCCAAAGATTTTGAAATACTTAACAGTAGGCTTATAACCAAACCACAACTCAAAAGGAGTCTTACCAGAATTAACATTTACATTTACTCGGTTGATAGTGTATACAACAGTGCTTACAACTTCTCTCCAATAGATATGAGGAACATTACCTTCCAACATCATAGTTCTAGCAACATCTAGAATTGTTTTGTTCTTCCTTTCAACAACTCTGTTCTATTGAGGGGTCCAAGGAGCAGATAACTGTCTTTTGATTCCATGCTCTTCACAAAATGAATTGAACTCCCAGGAAGTGAATTCACCACCTCTGTCTGATATTAAGCATTTGACCTTCAATCCTGTCTCATTTTCTGCCAAAGCTTTAAAAAATTTGAACTTTTCTAGAGCTTCACATTTTTCTCTCAAGAAAGCAACCCATATCATCCTAGAGTAACCATCAATGATAAACATAAAGTACCTTTCTCCTTGTAGACTTCTGATTCTAGATGGACCAAATAAATTAGTATGAACCAACTCTAGTACTCCATTAGAATGATTCTTTTTTCTCTTAAAATAAATCCTTGTCTGCTTTCCCATATGAAATTCCTTGCATATAGTGTTATTAGGCTTTACTAATTTAGGTAGATCTCTGACTACTTGAGTGGAGCTTACTTTGACAATGTTATCAAAATTCACATGACACAACCTCCTATGCCATAACCAGATTACATCAACTTGAGAAATTAAGCAACTTTCACTAGAAACATTTAAGTGAAAAATGTTACCTCTTATCTTTGTACCTGAAGAAATTACATTTTCAGAGCTTCCCAATATCCCGCACTTTCCATCTTTGAACTGAATATTGTATACCTTGTCTACCATCTGTCCAACACTCAACAAGTTATGCTTCAATCCTTCAACATAAATTTCATCATCAGTATTATATTTACCATCAAGAGAAATAACACCTCTGCCACAAATCACACCAACATTGTTATCTCCAAATCTTACAACACCACCATCATAATTTTCCAAGCTTAGAAACTTTCTTTTGTCACCAATCCTAGGATGTGAGCATCCGCTATCAATCACCCATTCATCCTTTTCATCAATTTTGGCTGCAAGAGCTTTCTCAATATTTTGATTGTTAGCAGATTTAGTGGACGCCGTACCATTTTCCTTGATAGCAATGAATAACCGTCCATCTTCATTTCCAGTTTCTTTATCAGATTCATCATCAGTAACACCTTCTTTAGCATAATAAATTTTCTTTTAAAATCTAGACTTGTCAAGTTTATACTTAGGAACTCTTTTAGGACAACTTGATGCAAAATGACCTATCTTATTGCAAGAGAAATATTTAATAGGTAGCTTCCCTTGTACTTACCATTTCGTATAGCTTCTCTTTTCACAATCAATGCTTCCAGTTCTTCTAGCTCTCTTTCTTCATCTTCAATTTGTCTCATCTCATCTTCATACTTGAATGTCTTTCTGGAGCTTTCTCCTAGATCATATCTTTGTTGGTTTTTTCTGGATACAATAGCTTTAAATGTAAATTCTATTTTAGTAGTAGACTCACCAAAATCACTCAACTCAAAGGCAACTAGTTTACCAATCAACATGTCTCTTGTCACATTTGTTACTATTTTGAGCTCTTCAATAGCACAAGCTTTCGTTTTGTAAGAAGTAGGCACTGATCTGGGCACTTTAGCCACAATCTCATCTTCAAGTTATCCCACTTGCCTTTCAGGCGTTTTAGCTTAGCAATATTCACTTGTGCATCTCCTTCATACAACGTATCCAATTTCTTCTAGATCTCATGTGTTGTCTTCAGACCTATCACATTTTTCATCTCCGAATCTATCAAAGCACTCAAAAATGCTTCTATAGCCCTGATATTATTTTCAACTTCTTTGATTTCATCAAGAGTAGTGGGACCATTCTGAGGAATATTATATGTGTTCTTTGTAATCTTCCAAAAGGGTTCACCAATGCACTTCAAATGACACTCCATTTTGACCTTGCATAGAGAGTAATTTGTATCATAAAATCTGGGACTATCTTTCTTGTATGATGCCATCTCAGATCACCTCAAGTTGTTAAACTTCTTCAGAGGAACCAACTTTGATACCAATTGTTGGTAAAATGAGGATAAACAACTGAGAGAGGGGGGGGCGGGGTGAATCAGTTGTTACAAAATTTAAACTTATGCAACCTTAATCAACCTTTAATCTCAGATCAGATAATTAACAGTGAAAGCATAAATCAACAACACATCAAAAACAAATGAACACCAAGATTTTATACGTGGAAACCTTGTTAGGGGAAAAACCACGGTGGATGTTAGTCCACAAGATTATACCCTGTTAGAAGTATAATGAAAAATGAATAGGCAATGCACATGCATTCAGGCACACTGCCTAGAGCTCACTACTCAAAGGGAAGGCTCACTGCTCATAGGGAAGGCTCACTACCTTACATAAAACAATCAAATTAAATCAATTTGATGAGATTGAATTGAGAAATTAGGTTCTACAAAAGCCTAATGACAGTTCTAGTTAGGCACAAAAATACTTCTTCACTCAATATTCTTCACACTCTGATTTAAAATCAAATGATCTAATATTCATTCACATATACACTTCACATACATTCACCGAGAATACACAACACGCACTTCAAAATGAAGAAACAATCGCTCTTATATATTCACTAAATGAATTTACATCAACAACTCTATCGACCACAAATAAAGAATAAATTACAACTGTCGGCCCAATTCATGAAAAAATCTCAATATGCACCAACCTCAGTCAATCAAATCATAATGAAGACCTAAATCAATATCCTTGAACATGCCAAACAATAAGAGATTAATCCATAAGGATCTGTAATACACTACCACCATCATGTCAGCCAAGAACATGAAAACCTCAAACACACAAAGGAAAATATTCGATCACGAGCACACTGATCAACGTGGACATACTAAAATGATAGAGCACAATCTAGAAACATCACTGATCATCATAGTAGCATATACAACAACTTAATTTACTAGAAATGCATTCTCTTCTTCTAGAACCATCTACTATAGTAGTAGAATAACTGTAGGAACTCATAAAATCATAATTCGCTCCAATTTTGATACATACCACTGAAAATTTTGGACAACATACTAGATAGGCTCAATAAGAAACCCTTTAATGCGTGACCTCTGATTATCAACGTACACAACTTTCCACCATTCAGATTTTCACAGCTTCATAGACTGCCTGCAACATATTTATTCTAATTTTTTCAATAGCCTCTATTTATACAGTCTTTAGAATCATCAATGCTAATAGTGTTGACATCAATGAAAACCACATATCAGCAACAGAACCACAAAATCCAACAAAAAATATGGTGGAAAATTTTGCAGAGGATATGGACTTCACAAAGGAGCAAGTGGAGTAGGCAATAGCGAAGGCTAAGGTAGAATCAAGTGTTGTAGGAGGATCCATAAGCATAAGAAGATCTGGTAGGACAAATACCATGCCTCTTGCTATCTAGAAGTTCTCCAGGACTAGGCAACCTATTGGAGAAAAGAGGAAATCAATTGAAAGTCATCTGATAAAGGAGAAACCCTCTCCGATTGTACAAAAGCTACAAGAGTCAACCTCTTTCGGTTGAGAACATTTCTATTCTTTATGCATTTTAAATTTTTAGTTTCAATTTTTTTGTACATATGCAGAGTATATAGAGTAGTTTCCAATAAAGTTTTTTGGTTTTGTTCTGGTACATGACTTAGGGGAAGTCAAAACTCAATCTCTCAGCTTTTACATATGCATATATTTCTCAAGGGGAGATCCAATATAAGTCAGAACAATTGTTGTATGCGTCCTTTTCCCTTGATGTCAAAGGGAGAGAATGTTTTGGAGATGTTTTGGTATGTTTCCATTAATGAAAAGGTGGAGATTGTTGGAAGTTTGTCATTGATGGAGTTTTTGGCAACATGAGCATGGGGAATAAACACAAGGTATACTATTATGTATTGAAGTGTTGTCATTGATTTCAACATTGTATCTTGATATGGAGATCATGGTGCAACTCATTTTAGTCAATTCTAACATGTTTTGGGATGTTTATGGAAGACAATTTTGCAAGATGGTTTGATTTGGTAAAGTTGATTATGATGAAATATTGATTAAGTGTCAATTCTGATAATTCTATGTAATAGAGAGTTCAGTTTTTGGTTCCGCACTAGTTTGCTAATGACCATTTCACTCTATGATTATAATATATTTTGGTTGGTTGATAGAAGCATCTGATTCTAGAAATTTCATCATGTTTTTGTTAGTGTAAATATTTATTTTCTACACTAGCATAAGTTAACTTAGGTTATTTTAACCTTAGGGTGCATTTAATCTTTTTAGGGTTTCCTTGTTGTCACATGTTGTTAGATCAAGACACATGGCAACATCTTACTGCATCTTGTTTCTCACCCTTTCCTATATAAGGAGGGTTTTTATATCATTTTGAATCATCCCTTTTACCTTATCATTTGAGAGGTCTTAATATCAAGCAAGCTCTTGCATATCCTCTTGTGGAAGATTCATCATTGTTTTTGCAGGTGTTCCTGGTTATTAATCTTGTTCAAAATTTATAACATGGTATCAGAGCCATTCCTGCAAGACTCTTCCCAAATCTGAGGATTGAGCTATTGCTATAAGATCTTCTTTGAGGCTGTCTCCATATTAGGTTTTCTCTGGAAGGTCACTTTCGGTGCATGTTGGAGGAAATCTGAGCTCATATCCGAGTCCAGGGCTGTCGAAAAAGTCAGGATCGACTTTTGTTTCGCCAAAATCTGACATTTTATGCCAAAGTTATGAGGATCTGAAGTTTTGCAAGATTTGGAGATTGTAGACCTATAGGAGCTTTTTTTCACCTCAAATCGACCACGCCATCAGATCCAGAGAGCCTAAGAGACGAAAATCGACATATAACACGCCCATATTTGGCATTTGCTGTTCATGAGGCAAATTTTTTTTTACCCAGCAGGTCGTACGGCCACCAGGTATAGGGTATGATCGTGCAGAATAATTTTTTTTTATATATTCTGCAAATTTCCTTCGGCCTTTTTTTTCGTTTTTTTTCAAAAATCTAAAAATTGTAAAAAATAAAAATAATTTTATAAATTAAATTTAAAAAAAAAGGGGGGGGGGGAAAAAGTTTTTCAAAGTTCGCCGACGACCGCCGTCCCATCCGTCGACGTCACCTCTATCCGGCTCCGTCCCCGTCATAGCGTCGGCTCTGATTGTCGTCCCATCTGAATATTCCGACTGCATCTCTCACCGATCGGTCCATCTTCCGGCGCCCGTCACATCCATCGCCGAGCATTCACCGTCGACCGCCGAACACTCATTGCTGACCGCCGAGCTCTGACCATCGACTGAGCACTCACCTGAGCAATCACTGCCAATCGAGCGCTCACCGCTGACCTCTGAACAGCTAAATCATAGCACCGGTCATATCTGCCACCGGGTGTTAAGCCGAAGGGGGCTTATTTATTGCCCTTGGTTAGCTTGCAATACATACAATCAAGGCAGATTTTCATTTCTTCATAACTTTTCACCAGAATATCGAAAAACGGAAAACAATATACCGTTGGAAAGGTCTCAACGTCAACCTTTGAATGGTACACTCTATTTTTTGTTTTTCTACTTCTATCAGATATACCATCCAGTTGAAGTGAAAACTCTCATTTAGGGTTTTGGAGGTGATACATTTTCAGTTTGTCGAAATTTCTGCCATCAGCAGGGTATTACTGTGTTTTTCCAGCATTTCAACACTTTCATTAGATTTTCCAGCATTCTTTTTCAGAGATATTTTGTCTTGTGTCTTTTCTTCTCTCTAATGGTTGAATCAGGTTTTGAGCTTCTGACTCCCCACAATTACCACACATGGAAAATTGGTATGCAGCGTCTCCTCTGGTCTAAAGGTCTCTGGTCTACATTGGATGTGAACCAACCTAATCTGACTAGGGAATATGAGAAGTTTCAGCATCGGATCAAGAGTGAGGAGGCTATGGGACTGATCGCTCTTCATAACTCCAATCCACTGTTTTTCCACATCGAGGGGTGTGATACTCTGAAGGCAATTTGGGATAAGCTCAAAACATTGTTTTGTTCAATAAGTGATATTCGGGCACTTCAATTAGAGTAAGAGATTGCTTCACTCTCAGTTGATACTTTTCCCTCTATTGACAATTACTTGGAGAAATTCAAGTCCTTGAGGACTCAGCTTGTAGGGTGCGGTAAGGACAAAACCGACAAAGAATGCATCTTCATGATCTTGTCTAAATTAAAAGGTTCTTTTTCTTACTTTGCCACTTCTTTTTATTCTACAATGGATGGACTTGGAAACAGTTTTGTAATGCCTTCATTTGAGACCTTCTGTGAGCGGTTGACTAGGGAGCAATCTAAACTCAACCAAGTTGATTCATCTTCAAAGACTCATGCTCTCATTGCAGCACCATCCAAAGGGAAAGGCAAGAATAAGGAAAAATCCAAGACAAGATTTGAATCATCACAACACAAGGCAGATAAGCCTCAGAAGGAGAGGCCCAAATGCAACTTTTGTAATGGGCTTGGTCATCATGAGGAGACTTGTTTTAAGAAGGAGATTCATGAACTCAGAGAGCTTCTCAAGCATCATAAAATCACTCTTCCCTCTTCTTCTGTCCTCTCATCCCCCTGTCCTCCACATGAAGAATCATCTTCAGGTACTGCTGCAATTGTCTCAACTAAGAAACCAGGCAAGGGGCATGCTTTGATCACTACTCTAGTTAATAGACAGGAAGGTTGGGTCATCGACTCAGGAGCTTCAAGGCACATCACCTATTCCACAAATCACATTCTTTGGGAGACTATGCGTCCTCCAGAGTTTGACAGAATGTTCACTGCCAATGCAGACATGGTTCATGTTGCTGCAATTTGTGATGTTACTTTGGATGGGAAGTCTATTGCTGATGTTGTTTATATTCCACAAATGGCTCATAATCTAGTTTTTGTTTATCAGCTTGCTCAGGAGGGTCTTAAGATTGAGTTCACATCTGATCTAGCTATCATCAGGGATCATTTTGATACTCTCATTGCCTATGGTGAGGTTGATCATCACTCTCGAGTGTATAAGTTCACCAAGTTTTGGGATCGGACTCCATCCTTTCTAGCACTCCAGATTCCAGGGTAGGAAGCAGTTCTCCTCCCCCTCGCCAGGGTTGTGGTGGTTGGATTGATTTGGCTCTTCTTCCGGCATCATCTACCACCTCCTCTCCATTGAGAATTGTTTCAGCAGAGCAGGGCTCATCCATCTCTTCTGACTTGTGGCATCCAGATGGGTTCACAACCAGTCTTGCTGACTTGGCTTCTCATTTCTCCACAGGTTTTGAAGACATCCTTGAGGGGACCACTCTCCGTTATGGGGGGGATATCTAGTCTCCTAATCTTTTTTGTATTCATGTGATGGTTATCCTTGGGGGATGATGTTGAGTCCTCTAAATCATCACCTTTTTTGCTTTTTATCTCCTTTTCGGAGAGGGGTTTTCTTCCCACTAGGTTTTCCCCTTTTCTCCATTTTTTGTGGGAGATTAGCTGCATTTTTCATCCTATGTACATGGGTACCTAATATGGCTATCAGCCAGGACCCATCTTCCTCATGCATAATCATTGCATTTTCTTTTCCTCCCTAAGTTGCACTTATGGGGGGGTGTTAGTGTAAATATTTATTTTCTACACTAGCATAAGTTAACTTAGGTTATTTTAACCTTAGGGTGCATTTAATCTTTTTAGGGTTTCCTTGTTGTCACATGTTGTTAGATCAAGACACATGGCAACATCTTACTGCATCTTGTTTCTCACCCTTTCCTATATAAGGAGGGTTCTTATATCATTTTGAATCATCCCTTTTACCTCATCATTTGAGAGGTCTTAATATCAAGCAAGCTCTTGCATATCCTCTTGTGGAAGATTCATCGTTGTTTTTGCAGGTGTTCCTGGTTATTAATCTTGTTCAAGATTTCTAACAGTTTTGGCTTTTGGTTTGAAAGTTATGAATAACAGAAGTTCAGCTTGACAAGTTACGGTTATTTCCTATATAATGTATATGAGTGGGAGAGTCCGCACTTCTCCGTAGATAAGCTTTTGAATTTGTGGTTTTGAGGAGATGTTGAAAGATGTCAATAGAGAACGCCTTCCAGTTGGCATTAAGTTTTGAGGTCCACGTGTCCAAATATGGATACAAAATTGAAGAATTTTTGTATTAGGTTTTCTACGGTTACGACCTAATAAGTCTTAAAGGTATGCGAAGATTAAATAAGTATTGTAGAGTTATGTGGGAGCTATTATAGGTCCATGTTCACCTATTTCAAGTGATTTTGAGATTTGAATCTTGGTGTGAGGTGTGTTTGGAAGGATTTGAGATGACAAGTTATATTTTCAATGTTACATCTAATTAAGTCGACTTTAATTGATGTTATGCTTGAAGCGAAAACATAAGCTAGATCATTTTTGTTAGTGTAATTAATATTTAATTACACTTGCATAAATTTACTTAGGTTTTGCTTAGGTAATATTTAGTTCTCTTAATTAATAAGTAAGCTTTATTTAGTTGAGCTATTTTTAGGTCAACATTAGGGTTTCATACATTGCTTTTATAAAGCAATTCTCTTATTGTAATTTCTTAATTTTGAATATTATCAATTTGCACATTTCATGCAAAACTCTGCTTTTTCATTGTTTTTCTCTTATGTGGAAGGTGTTTAGGTTTGCATGTCTGATCTTGGTTTCTAACATGGTATCAGAGCCTTGACATGTACCTTCTCAAATTCTGGAGAAAATCATTGTAGAGTTTGTTCGGGGTTCCTCGAGGGTATCATGCCTTGAGTTCATTTATGTAGCATCTTGGATCAGATCGAGAATTTCCATTGGATTCAGAGCACTGGAAAAATTCAGGAATGACTTTTTTTTTTTGATTTTGGTCATCGTTGAAGAAATCTGTGAGGGTTTCAAGCTAGGTGATTTTTTGCAAGCTCTGGAGGTAGCTGACTTTTCTGGGCACTTTGGGCACAAACGGAGGTCATCATCACGTTCGCAGCGGCCAAAAACCCTAGAAACACCTGTCAAATCACCGATTTCTGTGAAGCTGGTTTGGAAGGCAAAATTGTTTTGCCAGGGAGGCTGTACGACCTCCCCAGCACGCTTCCCGAGGCACGTTTTTCAAAAAAGAAAATTAAAAAAAAAAAATGTTCTTCAACATGCACCGCCCGCACAGAAGAACCACCACCGGGTAGCCACCAGGCGGCCACCAGTTCGCCGCCACCGCCGATGGCTCCCCCACCTAGCACCGCCGACCAATTCACCAGCCCCCGCAGACTCCATTTACATAGACCCTGGTCCTATGGGGGACCAGGCGCTATGCGCCTAGCCCTCGACCGACCCTTCAACACTGGCATAGGTCACATGGGTGACCAGGGGCTCCGCCCCAGCCCCCTGCATGCTAGCCCCTGGTCGCGCATAGGACGAAGAGCCGAATTTTTTTTAGCCCTTTGGGCTGCCTAGAGGCCTTATTGGCCAAATTGGAGCACGTTTACAAAATTGGGTGTAACTTTTGCGTACGGTGTCCTTTTTTCACAAACGAGATACCATTGGAAAGCTGATTCCAATGCCGATTCAGTGGTGAAGGTAGTTTTCTTTGATTGTGATCCAATATTATTTTTCAGGTCCTTGAACTCAGATGTTGTTGTTTTCACTTCGGAGGGCATATCTTTTGACTCAGTGATCCTTTTTTCGCCATTATTGCGGCATTGGAAAGCTGGTTCAGTTTTCTACATAGATATAAGGTCTATTTTTATTTTCTATTTATGCATGTTTAGGTATTCTCTCTTTTTGCAATCATTGGGTATTGTAATAAATGAGTTGATATAAAGTTCCATCAGGGGGGTTTCTTGCATAATAATCTGATTAGAGTGTGAATGCACTTTGATATTCATCTTGTTTTGATGAAAAATCACATGGGTTGTAATCTGGTTTCTTAGTTTCTTTTGGCCATATTTTGTCTTAAGCTTGACACATATCAGATTCACATCGGATCCATCTCAATTTGAGGGCCACTAAATCTGTGGTTAATGGTCCTGAGTCTTTATGGTACTTGTTCCCATGGAAGAGTTTTAGTTTTAGTTTGGCATCGACATCGAGATACATGGCTTCTATATTTTGTCATCATATCATCTACTGTTGTTTTATGGATTCCAGGGTTGTTCCAATTTGGAGTGTTCGAGTGTTCCGTGGCATCGGGTCTGCTGTTGCATCACTATGATTCTGATATGGTTTCTTGTAGACAAAAGTACCTTGCTTGCCAGATTGCGGTTTTAGTGTTACTCCACAGTGTTCTTCCAGTGCTTCTTTGCAACAGTCATCTCATTATAGGGGGGTTGTCCCACTGGGTTTTCCTTCTCTACCTCATTATTGCATTTGTACATGGGTACCTGATCAGACTTTGTTGCCGGGACCCATTCATGCTTTCTTGTATTCATATTAGTTTTAGGTGCATGCTTATCTAGTCTCCCTAAGTTGCACTTATGGGGGGGTGTTAGTGTAATTAATATTTAATTACACTTGCATAACTTTACTTAGGTTTTGCTTAGGTAATAATTAGTTTTCTTAATTAATAAGTAAGCTTTATTTAGTTGAGCTGTTTTTAGGTCAACATTAGGGTTGCATACATTGCTTTTATAAAGCAATTCTCTTATTATAATTTTTTAATTCTGAATATTATCAATTTGCACATTTCATGCAAAGCTCTACTTTTTCATTGTTTTTCTCTTTTGTGGAAGGTGTTTAGGTTTGCATGTCTGATCTTGGTTTCTAACAATTTTTAGTGTTTTGATTTAAGTGATACATATGAGTGATGCGAGTGATGTGAATTGAGTGAATACATCGTGAAGCTTAAGTTGTGAATGTTGGGCAAAGTGCTAGAGTGATGCGAATGCAGAGGAAAGAAAAGTGTTAAACTAGAATCAAATGAAGTGTGTGAAGTCAATATATTGAGCTTCATTGGAACTATATTTCATGCATATGGAAGATGCAATTGAAATAGTTCAATCTAGGCCGTGAGCCACAAAATTTCTTATATCTCTCTTTTAGTGGGTAGTGATTGCACCTGCAGTGAGCACCTCTGTAAATACATTATAACTGGTTATAATATATTGTGAGCTAATCCTCTCTGTGGTTTTCCCATTTTATGTTTTCCATGTAAAAATCTTGGTGTTCATGTGTTATGTGATGTTGTTGGATGTTTCATGTTTTCTTTCATTACTGTAATTGAATATGCTATGTGGATTGGATGCTTAAATGTTTGAATGGTTTAAAAGAATATTGATTCACTCCCCCTCTCAGTATTTTGGGAATTCAAGAAGAGAAAAGTCAAGAAAATGGTGAAAATAATAATTAGGAGCATAGTGCTCATGGAGGGAAAAGGGAAGCTGAATGAGACCAAGAAAATTAGGGAGAGTTGAGAACTTGTTTAACCAATGAACTTGCTAAGGATATGAAGAAAATTATCCCACTAAAGTTTGATGGAATGATGATAAGAGATGGAGTCAAATCATGACTCACTGACATGGAAAAAAACTTTGAGACTAAGAACTATTTAGAGATAACTAAGGTAGTTTGAGGATCCTATCAGTTATCTAGGGAGACATATACTTGGTGGATGAATAAGAAGAAAAAAATAGGATTAAGTTCATTGAGTCTGACTTGGGATCAATTTATGGTAAACTTTAGAAAGAGATGGCTACCCCAGTTGTGTTTCAACTAGAAATTGACTAATTTTTAGAATCTATGTCAAGGTGACATGACAATAACATAATAATGGGATAAATTTACAAGACTGCTAAAGTATATACTTTAGTACCAACATGATGAACAATTTCACATAAGGAAATTCATCATGGGTCTAAATTCTCAAATAGGATTTGAATTATATGTTCATTGTCCAACCACCATGGACCATATCTTTGAAAAGGTGATTAAATAAGAAAAAAAGTTGAAATCCATTTAAGCATGTAAACACTTGAAATATTCCCTAGTCCTAAATCAACAAATTCCATCACCTAACCTTGATCGGTCAATTCCATCATCTAGTCCTAATTGTCCTAGAATCACCTTCACCTAGTCCTAATAAACCAATACCATCACCTAGGACATGTCCCCTTTACCTAAAGCCCATAAAATTATTAAATAATCATATTATTTAAAATTAACTACCTTTTTCCATCTCCTTGCAATAAATAAATAAATAATTATCATATTCACCTATTATCCATCTCATGCACGTGGCTAAAATAATCAAATAATAATATTATTTAATTAGGCCATTATTCTCTCAACACATTCTAAGAATAAAAGGGAACCTAAGAACACTCATCTTTATGGTCCCCTTATTCTCTCAACATAACCCAAAGTTACAACCTTCTTAGAAGTACATATCCCTAATTTCCCTCATGCTCACAAATACTTACAGAATTTGGTAAATTAATCATAGACATTCACAATCTAACCACTTTCATCTCCAACCTCCATCTTATCCTTGATACTAGGTAATTCCTCTCAACAATTCTCCACCCTTGATCTCACAATCATATCTTAACCATCCATTCTTTCTCCCAAAAGCCTATAAATTCAAGCACTCTATCCTTCATTTCTATTCCAATTATCACTTATGCTAAGTATATGTTGTCAAATTGGTAATATTTAAGAAAGGATCATCCACATACCAAAGTCATTGGAGCAAATAACAAAAAAATGGAGGCTATGGTAACATTTCAATTTGATTATGATGTTATTGTCTTGTTTTGATAACTTTTGTGAGCTCTATCTAGCAGTTTTACATGTTTTAAAATAGGAGCTTGCATGATAGTTTGTTTCTATTTGTATTTCAAATCTTGGCATTATATTTTTGTGACTTTTTTGGGGACTCAAATCCCTTATCTAACTCCATTTTTGTGCTTTTATGACTTGGGGGGCTTTTTCTGTGACTAGTTTTATAGGTTCTTGAAGTGGGTTTTAGGTATCAACTTTTTGTAGGTGTCTTGAGGCCAAAACAAATACATTGTTGCATTCAAGATGGATGAGAAATGGAATTTGATATAAAAAACTTAGTATTTTACTAATAAATTTTTTGGGGTGTTTTTAGGCCTATACCAAAGGTACATTATACAAAATTTCATACTTCTATACAAAATCAGTATCATCCCTATTGTATGGACTACTGTATGCTTGCATAGAAAAAATCAAAGTATACACATATTGTGCATAGGTATATATTCAAGGGTTTTCAAAATATACATAGTACAGTGTAGAGGTATATACTCACAAGTTTATTGAAGACATATACACAATAGGTATATGTTGGTTAATTTTTGTCCATCGTATACATAAGGGCTCATATATACCCACAAATTGATATCCACATTCGTAGTCGAAGGAGGAATATATTTACGATACATGGAGATATATGTAGCTGAGTCAAAATTTTGGGTGTATAGCTAAGCACCAACATCATACATATCTATCATGAGATATATACATAGAGGATTTGGAGGTATATTCTAGGGTTTATACCCCGAAATAAATATTAATATCAATTTTAATTTCAAGGATGTGTTTTTTGTTTTTATTTAAATTTACTAGGAATTAAACTAGGTTAAAATCCATTTTAAAATCTGTGAATCCGTTAAACATTTTCCATAAATTGGGTTGATTTTTTTAAAAAAAGTTTGCACCTTTTTTATTTTTTCTTGCCTTAGCTCCTGGTCACATTAAGGACTAGGAGATCTTCGACCATAAACCCCCAATCGTGCGGAGTCTTAAGCCCATGATCACACACAATGCTTAGGTTCTTAAACTAGCCCTTAACACCTCAACCCCCATCCCTTTAGAGGGTGGTGACGTGAGTGACTAGGTGCCAACAATTATGGGGCTTAAACCATTGGCCAAGCCCATTAAATTTTATAAAAAGCACCTTCTAGTTAAATTGCTCTAACTTTTACACTTTTAGTCGAATTTTAAAACTTTAATAGGCATCGGAAAGTTGATTCAAAGATGCATGTTGTGATGAAGGTAGAATTTCAAAATTTTACTTCAAAACTCATTTAAATTTGTCTAAATTTAGGATTTTGTTTTGAAACTTAATTTTTCCATAGCTCTTACATTTTTTTTTATCACTTTTTAGTGATTTTCTGAAACTTATCAGAAAATACAAATAATCTATTTTTTTTGTTTTGTATAATTCATTATTTTTCTATTTTTGATTGAATTTGTGTGTAATTATTTTCATGTTTCCAATGATTCAATCTTGAAAACTACTAAATTCAATGGTTTTGTAGGACGTTTCATTAAAGATATTGATTATAGTCCTATTTTGTATGCGCTTTGTCTATTTTGTTTGCTCACATTGAAATTGGGTTAAAATTAACTTTCACAATTCAATTTGGGTTAATAATTTACAAGTGTATTTTAAACCCCAATCACACTTTCATATGCTCTCCTCTCATACCCTAGGGTGATCTTGAGGATAAAAAATAAGTGTTGTCTTTTTTAATTTTTAGGGGGCCTGCTTGGGGATTTCATCACCCCAAGGAATGACCTCAATTCCAGTGTTTTGACAAAGTATAAATAGTGGGGGGTGAATATAAAGACACACCTCTTAGAAGTTGTGGTTTTTCCATGCGGGCTAATCCCCTAAGAACTTTATACCTTGGGGAAGTTAAGGAGAAGGGTTGGCTACCCTCTTCTCCTAACTGTTTGAATTTCTCACACTTACAAATTCATGGATTAGGCCTCACATAACCTTGCGGTATTCATATGATTCCCTAGATAAGCCTTGTATAGCCTAGTTTAAATTCTATCCATCTTATCATGTCATTCCATCATACCCATCCACCATTATCATTTAGTTGTGCCTCATCCATATTTCCTACTCACCTTGGTCTTAACAATGATTGGGTGCACACGATGCATACTTTAGAAAACTCTTGACGTAATCATCCTTTGGCCACATACCATTTGCCATCACTTCATTGACTAGATAGCACTACCTCGCCCCTATCTTGGACCTGAACATGTTAATCCTATGTGATATATTCCTTTAAAATATTCCCTGAAATCCCTCCATCAAATCCATATCCTCTCCATCTCATCTGATCCATCGACCATTCCATCCAAACCATGTTTATCCTTGTCTCTAGACTTGGTTTATCCCTTTCCATTTCTTCCACCATAAATATTAAAAAAAGGAAAACACTTATCCAAACACATTCCCTATCTATCAGAATGATCTGAAAACCCTTTATCCATGTTGAAGCGTTTAAATCTGAACATACCTCATCTAAAATATCACATCCATCCAAAAATTTCCATAAGATTTGTTCCTTATTATGCTACATGTTGTGTTTCATCTATAATAAATCTAATAAATCATCTTGAGGATGTCTTT